>PVHX01017163.1:0-40896 GCA_004024805.1 Geosciurus inauris | reverse complement strand
GTGTGTGTGGTGTGTGTGTGGTGTGTGTGCGCATGCATGTGTGCGGTGCATGCATGCATGTGTGTGGTGTGTGGCGTGTGCAGGCGTGTGTGGTGTGTGCATGCGTGTGTGTGTGGTGTGTGTGGCAGTCTCACAGCAGCCCCTGGATTAGGTTAGACAGGTTTCCTTCTCAGAGATGGGGGCTTGGCGCTCAGGGCGCTCAGGGCACTTAGGTCGTTGCCCGAGGCCGTGGGTGAGGTTGGAGCAGGTGCGGGGCATCTCTCCTGCCATTGGCCTCTTTATCCCCCACTTCTCAGTGGCGGAGGCGCCAGGGAGCCCTAGGACCACAGCGCGCCCAGGCACTGGGAGAGCACAGGGAAGTCGTCCCTTCTCCTCCAAGGAGCTCACATCCTGGTTGCAGGTAGAAGACAGGTGCGGGCACAGCTGCTCATGTCTGCCGCGTCAGTGTGGCCTGCAGAGTCCGGGAGAGGCTGCTGGGAGCAGGGAGGGCGGAGGTGGCCTTGACCTGGCCTTCACAGCTGGTAGGGGTCGGGAGGTGGAGAGGAGGGGGCGAGGAGTGGACAGCGGCCCGTTCCTGTGGGTGAGCAGAGGGGGCTCTGGTTGGGGTGGTGGGTTGACTCTTGGTGGATTCGAGGCTCAGGTGGAGGCTAATGCTGGAGGTGGCAGGAGGTGGCCATGAATTCCCTGACAAGATGGAAGACAGGGTGTCCAGGTGTGGCCAGCTGCCGTCGCACCACACTGTGCGCTGAACAGTGAGTGCCCTGCCTTTTCACCTGGCACAAGGTTGCCAGGGACGAAGCCTGCACTTCCCAGGCCCCTGTGCAGCTCTGCTCCCTGTGGGATAGGCAGAGGTGCCACGAGACATCACGTGGCCACCTCCCTTCAGAGACAGCTGGCATGTTCCCTTTTCTTCCGTCACTTCCTTCTTCCTGGATGGAATGCAGATGTGATGGCGGAGCTGGTGCAACTGAGTGAGGACAGGAGGTGAACGGGTGCAGGAGTCGCAGGTGGGGAGTGACGAGCTGGAAGGGGCCTGGATTACGAGGGTCCTGGGGGCCCGGCTTACGAGGGTCCTGGGGGCCCAGCCGCCTCTGCAGCCCCGAGCTGTCATTGGCTGATAAAGTGAGAAATAAACTTCTCTCTTCAACCTCCAGGCTTTGTGTCTCTTTGACTCCCAGCCTAATCTTAACTGATGCAGTGGAGCCCCCTGCAGAGCTCTCTGTGCACACCTGTCCCCCCGCTACTCAGGAAAGAGCGGAAGCCCGGATGACATGTTCCCAGCAAGGGGATCAACCAGGCCAGGTGGCTGGAGTGTACAGATGATCCGAAAGGCCTGGACTTCAGAGCTGGGTCCCTGTCCCTAAAAGAAAGGCAGCGAGGCCTTTGGTCTCCTTGCCCCCATCTCGGTGAACTTCTCCTACTGAGCATCTGTCAACGACAGCCACCTGGAAGTCCATCAGATGCCTCCTGAAGGGGAAGGTCCGGCCATGAGCGGAGCTTTAAGCTCAAGATGTTCACGGACACGCACTTACCTGAGTGCACAGGTGTGCGCGCATACGCACACGTACAGCGGGCTTGCCAGGAGGTTGGCCAGAGGTCGCTCCCATGGTGGCCAGCGGTGCTCTGCCTCCGTCCCCGCTGGGCCCAGCCTGAGGATGGCTGTAGGAGTGTAGCAGGGACCCTGAGGGGGGCGAGAGGGCCGGTGCTTTCCCAGTCCTGCAGTACGAGGACTGCGCCCTGCAGCCCTCCTGCCCGAGGGATCGGAAGACCAGCAGCACCAACAGAGGACTGCAGTGACAGTCCCAGGGGAGGGTCGGGCACTCAGGAGGGCCGTGCAGCGGAAGTCACCATGGGTGGAGGTCCTCCCAGTGGCCAGCTGTTTGGGGGTTGTAGAGTGGAGCCTCCATTCTTCTGATCTCCCATTTCTGGGAGAGACTTGCCGTAGAGAAGGCTCCTGGCCACTCTCCTCAAGGGAAGAAAGGCGCGTGTGCTGGCCGGGCCCGTGGGGTCTGCAGGTCAGACCTGGACTCCACCTGAGTGCCCCTGGCTCATGTGTGGAAGGCCCTGAGGCAGAAGTTCAGCCTGTGGGCGTGGTCCCTCCAAGGGCTGCATTAGGGATCCCAACCCGGCAGTCGAGCTGCATTTTGTACAATCACCAACAAACCTGATTTTTAAAGAAACAATCTCAGCTTGGCCAATTCCCTTGTGATATTTGCCAGTTGGCTCCAATCTTGGGAAATGGCACTGTTTATCTCCCCCTCAAGCTCCAGTAGTTGGACAGCTGCTAGGCGTAACATAAAACACTGAGCAGTCCTGTGGAGAACCTGCATTAATTCATCCATCCGTCCAACGCTCAGGACAGACTGTTGGGAGCTGCCTTGGCTGTCACTGGGTCGGGTAGTGAGTGTGGAAACTCAGCTTTGGAGTGTGAGTGTCCCTTTCTCTCCAGGGTGGGCTGGAGTGGACAGGGTGGAAGAAGGGTCAGAGGGGCCCTTGTGGAGTCTGGCACAGTCACCACTGAGATCTTCACATGCAGTGGGCACCTTCACCGCCTACCTGGCACACCTGGACGTGGCTTTTCCTGGGTCTTCTGTAAGCTTTGCCAGAAAGCCCGTGGCCTCCTGTCCTTTCTGTTCCTTGTGGGCCACAGTCCCTTCCCAGTCTCGGGGGAAAGCTGCTCTTCATCCTATGACTGACCAACAGGTGTCTGTATCCTGGATTCTTGCTCCTGACCTTGTTCAGTTCTGCGATGTCTTACAGGTGTCTGCATCCTGCACCCCAGGTTCTGGAAGTGATCAGCCTCACCCAGTGTCATTCCAGTTAGGGAGAGGAGGTCACAACAGGCCTTCAGGACGGAGGCGTGTGCAGGGCTCCAAAGAGGCTCAGGGAATGGGGCCAGCAGTGACCTGGGGAGGTGACACACAACCTGGACTCTGAAAGATGGGAATGCCAGAAATTCATGGCAGGGGACAATCAGAAAGGGGAGGTGACCAGGGCTTGAGGAAAACAAGCTGTCCAGAGAACACAGCCACTGAGGCCTGAACACGGGCACATGAGGGAGGGCTGGGGGAGGGCAGGCGGAGGCTGTGGGGTGAGGCCCGGCTTGCTGGGAAGGGCCGGCTGCCTCCCTAACAGATGGGGCTCTTTGTCTAGGGGCCCAGCGGTTACTCAAACCACACACCTTCCCCGAGCATCTTCCCGAGCAGGCTCCGCCCCTGGATGCAGGACAGAGGGGCTTCTGGCCTCGGCTAGAAGGTGTGGGCAGGTGAAGCAGGTTAGTAATGTTTGTGGTGAGTTCGTGGAGCAAACGTGTGAGACCCTCCCGGCTGAACAGAACACACATGCGAGACAAAGCTGAGCTGGCAGGTCAGAGACCTAACGCATCCCAACAAGCCAGGCCTCCGAGGTCAGCCGGTGGTCACACCTGTCCCAGGAGCCCCAGAGCCAGGTGGAAACACCCAGAGCTGAGCATTGTCTGCTTTCCACTCAGACATGGACCGGTAGGTAAACCCATGACCTGGACATGGCTTTGACCCTTCTCTTCTCATGACCTAAAGATGGGACACCAGCCAGAAAGAGCGCAGGGCGTGGACTCGGACACACCTCATTACGTGCACTTAATGCCACACAGTGCTTCTGGGCGCTGCCACATCAGGTGGGCAAGACACTCTTGCTAGATGGTATGGGAAGCAGAAATGCAAACTCGGCATCTGCTTGGAATGTGGTGGCGATGGCTGGTCCTCTGTGCAGCCGTGGCCTGTGCGCCCCGGGGCTGGGGAAGAGCTCCGGCACCAGGAGTCGCTGCGGCCGTCGCTGGACGGGAGCCCTGGTTACAGGGGCTGGGAGGCCAGGAAGACGTCCTCGAGAAGAGAGAGGAAGACGTCCTCGGGACCGAGGCAGGGAACAGGAAGGTCCCTTTAGAAACGGAACGCCGAGGGGCTGGGATTGTAGCTCAGCGGTAGAGCGCTTGCCTTGCATGCGTGAGGCCCTGGGTTCGATCCCAAAAGCAATAAAATAAAGACATTGTGTCCATCTACAACTAGAAAAAATATTTAAAAAAAAAAAAAAAAAGAAACGGAACGCCGAGGACATCCCGCCGCGTCCTGCCCTCCTTTTGTCCAGAAAGGTCACCTTTGACAGACAAGACACAGGATGTGGAAATGGGGTTGGCCGGACACTGTGGGAGAAGGCCAGGGTCGGGGGCGCCTTGGAGGGTGTTCTCTGGGGGCAGAGGGCTGCTCTGCGCCAGCCACTGCCCTGTGTCTGCCACGCGAGCTCCAACGTGCAGGAAGCCGAGGCCCATGGAGGAGGGTCCTCCTGGGGAAGCACTGGCAGGAGTGGAGTCTCAGGGCACTGAGGAGAGAGCCTGGGCTGTGACTGACCTTCCCGCGCAGTGGAACATTCCGTCGACAAGCCCTCTGTCCTCGGCTCTTGCCCGAAGGCCAGCCTGAGATCCGCTGGCGGTTGCCCTCCAGGTGGGAGCTCAGCCAGTGTTACCAGGAGAGGGGGGGCTGGCTCTGAGGGGCCTCATGGGGATCCTTGCGCTTTGCAAAGGCCAGCAGAGACCAGTGGCTTGGCGCACACAGGGGCTTCTGGCTAAGGGAGAGGCAGGGCAGGGCCGAGGGGTAAACTAAGCGGGTTGCTGCTAAGCAAGCGAAGGCCCGTCTAGATCTGCGCTGCCCGGGAAGCAGCCTCGGCCACCAGCGCAGCTCATAATTTTCTAGTAGCCAAGTTACAAAAGGTTAAAAAGGAAATGGTTTTATATTTATTTTAATAATATATTTCATCAAACTAAATACTAATTATTTTCCAAAATACTATTTTGAACATGTTTCTTCAGCCACATTTCAAACACTCAAGAGCCACATGTGGGGACTGGCTACCACGTTGGTCAGTGCACACTCAGACGACATGGGCCAAGAAAGAATTTCAAACACTGGGGCAGTGGAAAAATGAAGTTGGTAGTTTTAATTTGGAATATGGAGACAAGAGGCTCAACGGCCATTTTCCTGGTTAAAAGCACATCACAAATTAAACTTTCTCACGTTCCAGCAGCCTTCCTCTCTCTGTTCTTCTCTCCACCTCCTCTTACCCTGATTACAGCAAGAAAGTGCTAAAAGAAAGAGAAACGACTTGGTCCTGTGTGCTTAATTAGTGCAGAGGACTCCGGGCGGACAGTGCGAGTCTGCTCACCTCTGGCCACCAGCCCGCAGACTGTGGTGTTCATTTTTTTGCCCAGGTGGCTGCACCGTTTTTTGTATTCACTAGGCAGCTGCTCTTTGGCTGACTTATGCCCCAGGATCAGGGTTGAATTTGGAAAGCAGCTGGCTGCTCTATATGAACTGACCCTGAATGCCCTTGGCTGTGGAGGGCAGGCCGGGGGAAAGTGTGAAGGTGACTAGTTATTTCCTACAAAACCACCCTGCCACCTCCTTCTCCCTGCAGTACCTAGCACAGTGCCTGTTATGTAGCCAATCTTTGGAAAATACTTGCTTAGTTAAACTAATTGTTCACAGGACATTTGTTCCTATAAAGAAGAAGAAATAGACATGTCCACTCAGATGAAGAGCCCGCTGGGTAGCCTGGTCCATCCCTGGAAAAGATGACTGTCACTGGATCAGCTGTCCATTTACTCCTTCAACACACATGCCCTGAGCACTAAATATACGCCTGGCATTGCCCTCTGCGACAGGTGGCGGTGAGTCACACAGTCCCTGCCCTCTTTCGTGACAGAAGTCGATACAGAGAATTACGAGTCCTGCATTGCACATGTCAAAAGATAATTTGCAGCAAGCAGCATGATAATACAGGGAGGGCAAACTCAGATCTCTTGGGGAAGTCGGGACATGCTTGTAGAGCACAGTGCTGTATCTTGAGAGGAGGGAGGGAGCTGGCCTGGAGAGGAGGAGCAGAGGGCACACCGGAAGGGACATCAGCCTGAGGGAGAGAGGAGAGAGGGAGCAGGGAGACAGCAGCTGGTCGGGCGTGGTGAGGCCAGTGGCTCCTAGACCTTTCTTGCCCATGGAAGACATGTGTGGCTGATACCCAGTTTCAGTGCCGTGTGCAGGACCCAAGATGAGCACGTCAAGATCAGTGCTGTTCTATATTCCAGCAAGAAATACACTGAGAGGAATCAAGCACACCGTCCCGTCACAGTAACCTCAAAAGATGATCCATCTAAGTAAGGAGGTGAAAGACCTCTGCAATTAACATTATAAAACACTGAAGAAAGAAACTAAAGATCTGAGAAGATGGAAAACCCTCCCGTGTTCATGGATAGGCAGAATTCATGTCACCAAAATGGTGATATTACCAAAAGCAGTCTACAGACATTGCAGTCCCCATCAGAACCCATGATGTCCTTCACAGGAAAATAATCATAAAATTTATAGGGAAGAATGAAGAGACTCAGAATAGTAAAATCAATCCTGAACAGCGAGAGTGAGGCTGGAGGCACCGTCATACCTGATCTAAACTATACCACAGAGTTACAGCCACAGAGCAGCATGGTATTGACCTCAAAGCATGACGATCAATGGAAGAGGCTGGGAAACTCCACATACTTACAGCCACCTGAGCCTTCACACGTGTGCCAGCAGCACAGGTTGGAGAAAAGACAGCCTTTTAAACACATGGTTCCGCGAAAACTGGAAATCCACAGGTAGAAGAATGAAACCGAATCCCCAGCTCTCACCCTGTACAGACATCAACTCAAATGGATCAGAGACCTTGGAATTAGACCAGAAAAAATGAAACCGCCAGAAGGGAGAGGAGGGCAGTGCTCCAACACATTGGCACAGGCACTGGCTTCCTTAATTAGACTCCTAAAGCTCAAGAATTAAATCGAGTATCAATAAGTGGGGTAGCATTAAATTAAAAAGCTTCTGCACAGGGAAGGAAAGAATTACAAATGTGAAGCGCGAGCCTAGAGAATGAGAGAAAATCTTTGCTATCTACTCTTCCCACAGGGGATTAATAACCAGAATATATTTTTTAAAACTCAAAAAATTTAACATCAAAAGAACTAACAATCCACTCAATAAATGGGCATAAGATCTCAAGAGACACTTCCCAAAAGAAGAAATCCAAATATTTGGCCAACAGATATATGAAAAAATATTCAACATCCTTAGCAATCAGTGAGATGCAAATCACTGAGATTTCATTTCACACCAGTGAAAGAATACAAGAATACAAATAATTATAATTGCTAGTGAGGATGTGGGGGGAAAGTACACTCATACATTGTTGGTGGGACTGAAAATCATAACAACCACTTTGGAAAGAAGTGTGAAGTTTCCTCAAAAGACTAGAAATGGAACCACCACATGACCCACCTGCCCCACTCCTGGGTATTTATCCAAAAGATCTAAAATTAGCATACTGTAAGGATGCGGCCACATCAATGTTTGTAGCAGCACAATTCACAATATCCAAGGTATGGAACAGCCCAGGGGCCCATTAATACACAAATAGAGAAAATGTGGTCTATATACACAAGGGAGTTCTGCTCAGCCATAATGAATGACACATAAGATATTGTGTCATTTGCTAGTAAATGGATGGAATCTGAGAATGTCATGCTGAGTGACATAAGCCAGACTCGGGAAGACAGGAGTCAAATGTTTTCTCATATGTGGAAACTAGAGAGAAAAAAAGAATTAAAAAGAGGGATCTCATGAAAACAGAAGGAAGATCGGTAGAGTAGAGGCAGGGAAGGAGCAAAGGAGGAGGGGAGGGAAAGGGTGGACTGGGGAATCGGTGGGCATTCTGGTTCATATGTAACTAATGCACCATTACATGTCACTGTGAACGTGATGAATAAATAGAAGGAAGACCAATGCGGTAGGGGAGGGAATTAGGGAAAGGAATGAGGGGGGAAACTGGGAATTGAAATGGAGAAAATTATGTTGTACGCGTTTATGAATGTGTCAAAACGAACCCCACTCTTTGGCATAATGACAATTCATTAAAAATTAAAATTGAAAGTTATTGAGGACCCCTAAGAGTTTTTTATGTGAGTTTTATCTATGGGGATTTACCATATAAAATATTTCAACTAAAAAATTCTAGAAATGTTTATTTATTTAAAATAGAAGCCATAAACTCATGTTAGCATTAATGCCACTTTTAAAAGATGTAATCTATTGTCCAAAACAGAAACCACTTAACTTTACATTGTTCTCTACTCTTGCACATCTGTTTCATGCCTGGCTTGAGAGAAGACAGTCTCCTCTCTGCTGTCCTTAACATTTGCTGAGTATGAAATCTGGCTTGGTACACCCATCAGTGTGGAGGGAGGAGAACTTTAAAAGCCTTTCACAGATTACGTGGGTGTTCATCCACATCACACCCAACAAGGACACGTCTCTATTTAAAGTTCATTTGAGTTTGAAACCATGTTCTCTGTTACATTAACATACCTAGCGCCTGGGTCTTGGTTTTAACGCTGTTCCCTAATGATAGGAGCGGAGCTCCTGAGAGAACTGGCTGATCCCTGCAGGGCCGAGGCAGGAGGTCCAGCTGCCTCTGTACTTACAAAGGGCTACGTCCCAAGTCAACCCACGGCAAGGTGAAAAGGTCAGAGGTCGAAATGGGTGTAATACTTGACTGGTGGCCTCAGAGCACAACATGGCCCACGTGAAAGCCTCAGCATGCTACCGTTAGCCTGCAGCAGGCAAAAGCATCTAACACAGCAAGCGTGCTGTGCTCTGCAGTGCTGAAGAACCTCACGTAATGGAGGGAAGCCACCACAGGTGAAGGGCAGAGTGGTCTACGGGTGCCCACGTTGCGGTTCTAGAGGATGCAAATATCCTCTGCACCATTATCATCAAAAAGTCATAATGTGAGTCACTGTGGCCAGGGATTATCTGTATACAAGATGAGCCCAGAGCATCTTGCAGTGCCAGAAAGTAAGGAGGTGCTCAAAATGCACCTGCACACCACACACACACACAGTGAGGGGATCCATCACAGGGACACAGGACCCAACCAAAAGCTGACAATGGTCAGAGCTAAACAGTTTGAATTCCAGAATGAATAAAGTATGGAATAGAGACCTGTGCAGCTGTATTACTGTGCACTAATGATTACAGGTAAGCGAGAGAAGAGATGAGTCTGAGTGAGCATGCTCATCCTGCCCTCCAGCAGGCAGGGCTTGTGCAACCTCCCGGTTGGTGAGCCGTCTATCTGGGTTTCCTTCCATAGAGTGGAGCTGGAGAGCAGAGGAAAATGTAACTGGCAGAGAGACGTAACAAATGGCACCCAGCAGGCGAATGGGGTCAAGACCAGCAGCTTAAGTCAGGGGCACACGCCTTTAAATAAGGGATGAATTTCAGTTAATAACAACATATCAGAACGGATCCATTAACTGTAACAAAGTTGCTATACCAATATGTTAATAATAGGGGAAACTGATCTGGGCTACATGGGAATTCTCCTTACTATCTTCTGATTTTTTTCTCTAAATGTAAAACTGTTCTTAAAAAATGAAGTTTATTTTAGTGCTTGCCTAGCATGCATGAGGCCCTTGGTTCAATCCCTCGTACTGCAAATATATGAAGAAATAAAATTTATTTTTTAAAAAATCCACTGATCAACCTTGCATTTTGAAGAGGTTTGTTACGCATGTTTAACTTGGTAAAATTATCACGGGTCTCTTGGAAAGTACTGTTCACTTGGGCAGATAAAACCAAAGTTAACACTTTTCATTCACGTTATTAAAACAGGCCGCAATGGTTAACACCACCATTGATCCCATTAGAACAGTCTTTGAAAACTATTTGAAAGTTCTAATTTTCTTTTGAACACTTGACTTTTCTCATTGGCTGCAAAAACTGTTGGTTGCTTCCCTTGGAGAGGCAGGCTCGCTCTGCTCCTGTCTGTGACAATGTCTCCCAGAGCTGGAGGCCTGCACCCGCATGGCCAGCCAGCCTTTCGGGTAACAAAAGTGATACCCAAATGGCGGCCAGGTAGCTCTCACGACGGCCGGTTTCACACCTGCATTGGAGATGCCCATCCCACTTGAGGCTTTGTGCTGAGCAGAGCTGCACAGTGGGAGACCTGGCGTGGTGAGTCCTGCTGTTCCTGCGGCACTGCCTGGAGGAAGCCGTCCTCCTGCAAGGCAGTGTTTGGAAGCGCCGAGCCCAGGACCCAGCAGTCGCTGCTGCTATCTTCTTCATGCTCAGGCCTCCAGAGCCTCTCCACTATTGCTCTGGAGACCTTTAAGCAGAGTGGTGACAGGCTAGCTGTGTTTTACACTGGACCCCTCTGGCAGCAGAGTGGGTGGACTGGTCAGGAGGAGACAGGAAGCAGCAGATGGTGGTGGTGGTCCCCAGGTTACTGAGCACCAACCCCTGGCAGTCACTCTGCTACCACCTGGGCTTGCTGTTGGCCAGGTTGGACCTGCCTGTACACCCTGTGGAGACCTCTGCTGAGGGACACAAGGGTCAGTGCAGGGCAGGGGCCGGGTTCTTGCCCATGAATCTCTTGCAAAAACGCCTGGCCCATCCTGCCTGGGAAGGTGTGCTTCCGGGGCAGTCAGAGCCATGGGAGGAGCTCTGAGGCTCCCCAGCCTCTCAGGTTAGCCATGTTGGAAGAGGCGGCTCTCTGCCAGTGTCCTAGAGGCCCTTCTGCCTGGGACTGCAACTCTGCTCAGCCTGCACGACATTCCAAAGCTTAGGCTTTTTGGACTTGGGAAGGCCATGGAGGAGACGTGAGCCCGTGAGTGGCACAGTGGAGATTTGCTCCTCCTGGGAAGAGTGGTTTGGATTCCAGCAACCGCCGTCCCCAGGGCCCTCTCAGGTTCTTGACCTGAGCATTGCTGACCTGGCTGTGCCCCAGGCAAGCAGGTAATCCGCCCCTTCAACCTTCACTCACATTCACTCAGCACGGCTGGCTGCTCCCGCCAGGCAGGTGAAGCTTATCGTCAACACCCTTTCTGCATCCTTATCTCTGATCGCAGGGAAAGACTTCACCAACCGAGGGGGTTCAGGCACCAGAAAGAGGGAGGGCTTACAGTGCTGGGGGCCAATGACCCAGAAACTTGTTTACAGGGAGGTCTAGGACCTGGGCCAAAGCTCCCCTGGAAAACTAACGTTCGCATAAAGTTTGATAGGCACTCGCCACTCTCCAAGCACTTTGAGGCTTTGTGCCTGAGTGTTGAGAAGATGTGCTCCCACTACATCCCACGTGTGTCTCTGCTGCCCGGGACCCTCCCAGGGTCCGTTCCAGGGCCCGTTCCCCTCTCAGCCACAGGAAGACTCGCCCGAGGCTCCACAGGTCAGAGCCTCCCCGGCTCAGCACGACCCACTCCCCAGACTCCAGAAGAGAGGAGCAAGGGCCCAGCTGAAAACCCCGGGATGCAATCTGTGCTCTCCGTCTGTCTGTCCCCCCCATGTCCAGTGTCTTCAGGAGATCCCCAACCTGCAGTAGTTTGGTTCATAATTTTTTGACCTTACAGTGATGCAAAACCGAGGCCCTTTTAGTAGAAACCACTTTGAATTCTGCCTTTTCTCCACATTGGCGATATGTGATGTCCAGGCAGGGGTGGGGCGCCACTCCCAGCCAGCCACCCACTCACTCCTGAGAACAGGATGCTCCTCAGGGCCCTGTGTGGCTCAGCTGTGAGGTGCAGGGGTTAGAGGTATTTAATGTATTTTCGACATATGACAGATTTATTGGGGGACGGCCCCAAAGGTGCTGAGGAGCATCTGTCTACGCCAGCTCCAGGCTTGCAGGTGCTGAGGACACACCCAGCAGGAAAGCCGTCCTGGGGGTCTCTCTGGTTGGAGGGAACCACTGGAGAGTTGCTTGGGAGCTCAGTTCCTCCCACATCTGCAGCTGCCCGGGTTTCTCCATGTGGTCTGCAGTGCTAAGGAGCTGCGGCTGGCAGGCATTAGGTGGAGCACAGACCCAGTCTGGGCATTCACAATTGACTCTAAAATACCTCCCCAGCGTCAAGCTGTTTTCCTCTAAGGGGGGTTTTTGCGCGACACCAATCTCAGTCACGTGCAGCTGTGGTTACTCCTCCGCCGAGTGTTGCACTAGAAACAGAGCTTGTTGTTCTTACTCCTTCTGCCGTCGGCTGTTGAGCAGGTTGTGATCTGGGCCAGGCTGAGGCAGCAGTGTGCGTGTCTCCTGGGCACCAGCAGAGTGTCACCCACGGTGGGCAGAGCCTTGCTTGTGACCTGCACGGAATTGGTGATGAGAGGCTTGCCTCTCGCACCCACATCCGAGATCCGTTTGAGGCTGTTACTACCAGGGCTTCCATGCAGCTCGTGCTCCAGTCACTTGTCGTCGGGTTTTCCAGTTTCTGAGGGAAGCCCTGTGCCTCCCGTTTCATGTCCTCACAGGATGATTCGACCTGCACCGTCACCTCAGCCTGTTGCCTGCTGCTCCGCAGGGCTTTTCTTGGGGTGCACACTTCCATGCTGACGCAATCATTCCTGACCAAGGGTTCCTCCTCTCCTCTGGCCCTCCACCTCGGAGTGTCCGATGGCTGGGCTGGAGGTGTGGAGCGCATTTGCGTCTTCTCGTCAGTCTGATGCAGTTTCCAGTGCTGGAATTGGTGGAGAAAAGTCTCCTGCTTCCTTTCCAACCTAGAGTTTGATACAATTGATTGCATTTTATTTGATGATGTGGCTCCTGGGGTCCTGACGCACAGGTGGTAACTTGCTTAGTCCCTCAGAGTTGAGGAAGCTGATGCTCAGATTCACAAAACTGGCCTGGTCCTTGCTGACTGTCTTGGTCCCTGCTCACTGGCCTGGTCCCTGCTGACCATCCTAGGTTCCCTTCTCACTTCCGTACCGACCTGATTACTCCTTATGCTGCCATCAGCTTGCGGATGTGTTGGAGACGGCTAAAAACATACCCAGTGCTTTTTGCTGCATGGATGGGGGATCAGATCAGGGATAGGATCCACTGAGCTGTTAGGAACTCAGGCCTTTTATAATTGTCGTTTATATTCATTCTGAAACTTCCCTTTTGCCCCCTTTCGAGGCTGCCGATAGTCTACTCCTTGCTCACATTTTCAAAGAAGTGGAGGGAAGTTGCAGATTCTGCTCTATTCGGCTGGTTTCTGGGGAGTCCGTGTGCCCTCTGTAAAAACCACTTGTTCAGAGGAAAAGGCAACGACAACAATCCTCAGCTTCACAATCGAAATGTTGTCCAAATACGTGTTCAGAGGGATATCCTCTTACGTTACCGCAGGTGTGTGGAGTCCATTGGCCGAATGCCACTCACTCTGTCCCACGACCCGCTCATGTGGCGCCGGGAGCAGCGTGAGGTGCAGGGGCTGTTGGGCGCCTGCGCTTCAGCAGCACTTGGGGTTTCTCTCAGCTGTCCTCCTGTACTCACACTAGGAAGTTCCTTTTGACTGGGAGAATCTGGACTGGGGTCTCCGAGCGCAGTTTCCACCACTGTCCAGAAGGAAGGTGTGCTCCAGGGCAGAGCATGAGAGCTGCGCAGCCCCCGGGAGGCCCTGGGTGCCCAGTGCCCCATTGGAGCAGGCAGACAGGGAAGTCTCAGGGGGAGCAGAGAGCCAGGCCGTGGCCCTCCAAGTGTCCTGACGCTCACACACTTAGTAACTAGCACAGCACGGGTTCTCCTCCTAGGGTCTGGAAGTCTGGAGTCTGAAAGGAGTCTCCATGTGGGTGAGGCGACTCCCTGGAGTCTCTGGAGGACCTTGGTGCCCTGTCCCTGGGCTCAGCAGTCACTCCAGTCCCTGGCCCGACGGTGCATCTGTGTTGAAACTTCCTTAGCCAACCTTACGAGGGCACTGGTGACGGCGCACAGGACCCCCGAGGAGTCGGCATAGTGTCCCCATCTCCAGATCCTTAGCTTACTTTAAGTCCCCTTTGCTACGTCCAGGGACATTCACGGTTCTGGGCATCTGTACGTGGGCATCTTTGGCCCCCACCCAGCCCCTCTGCTCTGGGGCCTCGTCTTCTGCTGGCCATGGAGCACGTCATGAGATCTCCCCTGCATCGTGCTCTTCCGATGCCATCTCGTCCTGTCCTGTTTGGTCCCTGTGTTACTTCACACAGCAGAAGCGACGCTTGCTGACAGGTGGTTGAGTCAGGAGCCTGGAACCTGCAACAGGACCCTCCCTCTACATTCCAGTGAGCAAACAGCTTTCAGCCAGTGCCCTGACCCCCTTGGAGCCACCCAGTGACAGGACCAGAGCTCCAATGTCACTGGTTCTCAGAACTAAGGAAAAAAATGGGTTCTTGGGGCTCATTTATTTGAGCAAATGAAGAAAAAGAGATTATGAGATCTTTAGTTCTCCTACTTTTACAAATAGAAGAGAGACTGATTTTCCATGCAGACCTCAAGGTCTGACCTTGGTCCTGGAGGGCTGGGGTGCAGCTGAAGTAGGAGCTGAGGCTAGAAACCAGCCTTCCAAGGGCGGCTATTTCTCAAACAAAAACATTGATTTCCAAAAGTGAGTCAGCTGGTGTTAGCGTCTCTTAGGCAGCCGACGAGGGATGGCAGGCTCACTCTCAGTTTAGCAGCCGACGAGGGACGGCAGGCTCGCCCTCAGTTTTGTGCCGCTCACGTCATTACTCAATAATTCCAGAGCAGGGTGCAACTGCATCCTAGTCAAGACAAGAAGTCGCTTAAAATGCCAAAAGATGGTTGGGAACATTTGTAAATGGGCTTGTTGGATCAGTTAGTGCTTTTTAGACTGACTGACTGGTGTCGACACAGCCCTGACACTTCAGTCCACAGGGAACAAGGTGAAATCAGAGAGGCGCACTGTGGGAAGTCCACTGCACCTTGGGGTCAAAGTGAACGGCCCAGTTCTCCTCCTCACTGTCACTCATTGACCAAGTGGCATGTCCACCACCCTGCTCACTGGTGCTCATCCTCAATCCCAGCTCCCAGACACCGGTACCTTCCAGTCCCCGCCTGTGCACAACAGCTTCACGGAGTAGGCTGCTGCTGACTCTCAAGGGCACAGGCTGCGGCCAGCCCCTCCGATCCCACTCTCAGCCACCTTCAGGAAGACACTTGACATCTTTGGGCCTCGGGCTTCTTGTATGAGAAATGGGTAACAGTGGTGTAATGAACAACGAAGCCAGGCCCGGAGACCAAGGAAACCAGAAGAGAATCAGTGCCTGGGACAGTGAGAGTCCCCTCCAGGTCTAGGCAGCCCTTCTGCAGGAAACCTGATTGACACCATCCACCCCTACCCTTTGGATTGTGAATAACTACCCCTAGGAATCCAATTACTCCCCTTTGAAGTATGAACACCCCTGTTGAGACTTAGGGCCCAAAGCTAGAGATTTATAAAAGCCAGTTCTTCCTCTTATCACATCCTGCTCTGTAAACATGCTTCCTGCTAGAACCACATGCACAACCATATATCGTGCAGACTAGAAGTTCTATGGCACCAGATAGCCTATAAAGCTTGTGAAAAATAGGAGACTGGGGCTCAGAATTTGGAGTCTGATCTCCTCTGGGCCCACTGGTGGAAAACAGTCTGAGTTCTCCCACTGAGTGCTGTTTGCTGCCTCGTCTGATTCCCGCCACAGCAGTTCTGTCGTCCCAGAGTGCGGAGTTAGAAGTGGTAGTGCAGATAAATGGCTTAGCATAGAGTGGGCGACGCCGACGCCCCCCAGGGAAGTCGACTACTGAAGTGCTGGAGCACGAGGAAAGCAGGTTGCAAGAGAGTGCAGCCCACAGACGGACGTCAGAGACCCCGGCACTACCCCAACGGCAAAGCTATCTTCCTCTCTCCACGGGAACCTGCCCTCTGCGCTGCGCACCTGGCTGCCAGTGTACCCAAAACAAGACATTTCCCACACCCATCAACACAGTGGGTGAGCCCACTCGATCCCGTCGGCAAAGCCTTGGAAGTTCACCTCTTCCGAGCTGTGGCGAGTGAGCTAGGTGCTCCCTGAGCCTATCCACCAGGTCTGGGCCAGGGGGTTGGACAATCTGAGGGTGGGAAACCACCACACTGAGGTTCTTGCTTGGAGATTTGCTAAGACTCCCCCGTCTCAGCGACCTCTGCTCCTGTAGGTTGGCTGGTCACCAAGGCTCCTGCTCTTCAGGTCTGCCAGACAGCAACACACAGCTAGCACACGTCTCATTGTGGGTTGCTAGAAAGCAGACCTGAGTCTAAGACGTGATGGGGAGCAGAGCGGGAGAGGCCCAGGTGCAGCAAGGCATGGAGAGAGCTGGCCACTGATCCAGGTGGCCACTTGACCCCCGGCAGCCTGAAAACCCTGGGAAAAGCACCTCAGGACCCTGTGCAGGACTGTGAAAAGAAAGCAGGCTCCAGTGCTCCTGCCGTGGGGCAGAGTTTGGCCCGTGGGTGTTATTGTCCCTGCACAGTCAAGGGAGGCCAGAGGCAGAACACTGGGGAGAGGCCTGTGAGCCACCTGACGTGCAGCTCACTGCAGCACAGCCCAGGGACCTGGGGTGCAAACCGGTCGATCAGAAGGCACTGAGGACCCTGCAGAGAACATTCTCATTGCATCTAGAGCGCACAGCAAACCGGGCGAAGGGCTGTCCGCGGCCTCTCAGCCAGCTGTTTGACCCTGCATGGCAGGGCTGAGACTTGTGTGCAAACAAATGTTGACGACTCCGTCTTTTCTCCACTCGTGGGCAAAGGACTGGAACGGCAGCAAACTCCTCCAGGCAGTCCCGTCGCCCTGGTCCAGCTGAGCATCTGTTACCTGAGCAGCTGCTCCCGCCCGACCTCTGAGGGGAGGCTGGCCTCAAGCTGAGCTCACATTAGTGACCTTCCTCCGTGATGCGGCCGGGCTTCCCAGCTTCCATTCCAGTGCACTGTGCCCTGGGCCCCTGGGTCTCATGTGATGGACGGTTGTGAGCGTCCACCCCCGCCCCATCTGCTGTGTTGCTGGGATCTGTCCAGGCCCTCCCACACAGAGCGACTCTGGGGCCGACACGGCGCCGTGCCAGCATCTCATGATGGAGATGAGGAGCCCGGCTCGGCCCTTTCTCCGCGCTCATGCCTGACACCCCTCCCCACCTCCGTGCCATCCACAAATGTGCCACCCGGCTTGACGTGCCCTCCCCGGCATGCATCGCACCAACAGCTGCAGGCTCCAAGGTTCCACGGTGCCGCCCTGCCTGTCACGAGGGTGTTGGCAACGCTCATCCATTTTGCGTCTCCGCTTGTGTCTGCGAGTGGTCGGTCCTGCTGCGTGCCCCTCAGCCTGCCCTCCCCTCATGGTGGGTTCCCCAGAAAGCAGGCTTGAGTCTAAGATGTGGCGGGGAGCAGAGCAGGAGAGGCCCAGGCACAGCAATGACCAGCTGAGCCAAGCCCGGCCTGCAGCCTTGCCGTTGCCCTGAGGCGAGGACCCCCACGGCAGCCAGTCTCTAGCTGACAGCTCTTCAACAACCATTTGCAGAATTCCTGAATACTTATTGGGGGGCCCTGCAGAGGATGTCACTGATCTATTCCCCAGATAGAGTGGTCACTGCTGGTGTTTTAACCACTGACCCCAGCACCTTGGTGTCATTTGAGTGCTGGCTCAGCTCTGGCCGACACTCAGGCCCTGCAAGTGGACGCCAGGCTCAACCTGCCCCTGGTCCCTGCTGACGGGCCCCCAGGCCCTCCCCACCTGCAGCCTTCTGTGCACGGGCCCATCACGGAGCTGTCAGTTGCTGTGTGTCTGCTTTGAGTACAGCTTCTCCTCCACAGTTCGTGTTGACGTTGGTGGCCATGGTGGCAGAATTGCAAATGGAACCTCGAAGAGGCGCCTGGGTTGTTTGGGGGAATTTCTCCCCACGGGCCTGTGTTCCTTACTGTGGAGGGAGTTGCTACAAAGCACGGCCAGGCCTCCTGCTCTGTCTCCTCCACACCCGCCCAGGCCTTCCAGCCCCACCATGCCGTGACGCAGTGAGGCCACCGGCAGGGGTCCTGACTGGGTTTGGACTTCCAGCCCCCAGAACCATGACCCGAGGAAATGTGTCTCCTTAATCAGTCACCCGGGCTTGGCTACTCTGTCATAGCAACAGAAATCAGACTGAGACACCGGGCACCGTACGCTGTGGACACCACCCGTTACCGGCCCTCAGCTGTGTGGGCAGGAGTCTGGGCAGAGTGTGACCAGCATCCCTGCTCAGAGTCTCATGAGGCTGGGTGTCTGCCACCTGCATTCTTGTCTGTGGCCCAACTGATGGAGTCTCCAGATCCACTCAGGTTTGAGGAGGCTGAGGCGCTGTGGCTGTGGGCGGGAGTGGCCCTCAGCTCTTGGGCACAGCTCACTGTCCCTCCCTGTGCCCCTCCATGGTGCAGGCAACTCTCCCTCTTGCCAAATACGGCTCCAACTGAGTCTCTTCCAGAAGAGTCTAGTCCCTCTTAAGGTCTGGCCTGAGTAGGGCAGGGCCACCAGGGTAACCTCCCTTTCCTCAGACCACCTGATAGGAGCCTGGTTACGTCTGCACAACGTTTTGCTGTATGACGTAACACCATCCCAGAGTGCCATGCCAGGTCCCCCCGTCCCGTGAAGGGCGCTAAACCCAGGAGACCCGCCGGGATCCCCCCGATACTGCCCCCCACGGCACAGCGAGGGGACAATGAGGCCACAGGTGTGACTGTGTCCGCGGTGTGTTCAACGTCTTCACACGTCATGTGTCAGCTGAGGCCACCTCCAGCTGGGAGTCTTCCCAGAGCAGGGTTCTGGGTCACTCTTGCCCCCGGGCCAGGAACCCCTGGAAACTTCAGGGATGTTTGTCATGTGAACAAATAAAGCTGCACACAAATGTGTAGCGCTAACAGTCCTGAAGTAGAAGCCTCTGTGGAGGCAGCTGGTCCAACGTCCGCAGTGGGAGTGTGACAGATTCAGGATGCAGCTGGGCAGTGACAGCACAAAGTCACCAAGCAAGGACAGGAGAGCAGGGCACAGCCTGGACCCCAGCACCCGCCCCTGTGCCCCACTGTGCTGCCGACGTTGACCTACGCTTACCTTCTCATTGTTTTGTCCGGGAGGACCCTCGGCTGCCCAGGGCGACAGCAAGGGCTTGTCCTTCAGCCCCTGGCGTGGGACTTGGCAGCCAGCGCAAGAAGACTACTCGTGCTGACCAGTAACTGACCACGAGCAGTAACTGCCCACGGGACCAGGGAGGGAGCCAGAGGCCTGCCTGCTCCTTCACAGGGAGCCCACGGTCCCAGGGGCAGGCTGCCCCTGGCATAGTCCAGCTCAGGGTTCTGGATATTTCTGCACAAGATGAAATCCAAAGGCCTTAATCTTAATTGTATTTGCAGAATGTGGGTGTCCCCTAGCCCGGCACTCTTCCACAGGGCACTGTATGCCATAACACTGATCATTCAGAGGGTGACGTATTTTATTACTTGTTCTGCCTGGGGCCCCTCACCCCCTCTAAGCTCTACGTGCCCTGCCAGAAGGGATTGCTGTGTTTTCTCCTGCTGGAGCCTCAGCTCCTGGAACAGTGCCTGGTACAATGTAGGTGCCCAATAAATGCTTTTAGAATGGGAAAATGAATTGAGCTTTGGAAAAGCTGTGCTGAAAGAAGCTGCACTGGATGCTTCCCTTCAGAACCTCTCGGGACCTTCGTTATAATGTGCATGAGTCTCCACAGGTGCTGTGGGGACATCGTCTGCCCCAGGGGAGCCCCAGCATCAGGAGGTGTGCACTCACATGTTTTTGTATTTCCGAGGAGGAAAGTGAGACCTGGGAGGACAAGCAGCTCACCCAGGAAGCCACAGCTTGTCCCCTGGCTGGAGCATCAGCCATGCAGGTGTTGGGACCTCTGCTCTCTCCCCTGCACTCAACCTAGACATCATCACATCCCCTTCTCTGTCTGACGCGGCTAATGTTCTAAATGATTACCCGGGTCCAAGCGTCTTTTATCAGGTGGAGCATGAAACTTGATAGAACGGTTCCCAGCTATAGGAAGTGCATAAGATGCCTGAATGGACATACAGATCAAATCTCAGTACTAAAAAATAATGCCATTAGCCCTCTGCATTCTTACCCTGTAATGGAATTTAATTATGATTACACTCACCTGAGCTGCATTCTTAGGAACTTGGGGGGACATATCAGGCATCTAAGCACTGTGGTGGATTTGAAAACGGGTGAATTTGAGCACAAGAGGGGGAAGAGGGGCCCTCTCTGCCTCTGTCTTTCTCTCTCTGTCTCTGTCTCTGTCTCTCTCACACACACACACACACACTTATTTTACTGTCTTGCCAGCAGATTCTGGGACTGTTGTGGTGGGAACTCTTTGGAGGGAGAGGCTGAGGGCACCAGAGAGGGCTGGACCTGGGCACAGCCAATGTGGGTTTCCTTCTGTCTCCACCAGTGGGCATTCAGGCAAGTCACTTCCTAGAATCTTAGTAGCCGGGGAGAAACGTCATCTTGCTGCAGTGGATGAGGCTGATGAGCGCTCTTCTGTCCTGTCCCTCGGAATGTTGGGCGAACGCTTGGATCCCAGGCCTTGTTCCCAGGGATCTCCTGCGGAGCTCTGTGACAGGGACCAGAAGCTGCACTTCTGCATGTGGACCTGGAGATCATGGTGCATTGGAACCAGACTCCAGGTGTTTGGAGAAGCCTCGCTGTAAAGTTGAACTTTGGCAACTTGATTAGAAAAACACTTGTATTTTCAAGATCAGGCTGCAAGTGGCAGACATCTTGCAACTCAATTGAGTGCACAGTTCAGGGGGCCAATTAAAGCCAGCGAATAGCAAAAAACTAAGATTGGCTGCAGAGAAAAATGAAGAGTCCTGTCTGCACAGCTGAGCAGGTGCATGGGCTGTCACCTGCTCCCCACAGGCCCAGGAGAGGGCTGGAGGGACGGCCGCCAGGCCCGGACACACTGGTGGAACCATGCTGGCTTTCCATGGTCCCTTCTGGTTGGCATCCCTGATCCTGCTTTTCTGAAGAGGGAGGACAGGATGGTGACCTCCTCAGGGTCGCGCAGCTACTGAACAGAGGGAGATTGGAAGCCAGGTCTTTCCGGCATCAGTCTTTGTCCTGTTTGTCGGACACCACACTGCTTTACGGAGCCCGAGAACACGCCCCTGCATGCTCCTGCAGGCTTAGGGCAGGGGAGCAGGAAAAGAAGCAATGTGTGAAAAAAGAGAAGAATGGACGGAGACAAGTAGAAAATGTGGAAAAAGTAAGGAAGCATCGTGCTGAAGAGGCTCACGGACTGCTGGGTTGCCGTGGATACGGCCCAGGTGGGGTGGAACACTTAGATGGGAAGGTAGTGATTTTGATTTGGGACTTGAAGGGCAGTCTCCCCGCTTCCCTGCCTCAGGGACTCATCTCAGGTTAAGAGTGTATCTTATTGACGCATATGAATTACAGAGGGCCGATGCGACCCAGGTACAGCCTGCCAGGTGCCTGTGATCCCGCAGGGAGAATGGACTGAGCCACAGGATGCATCTGCACTGTGGACTTTCAGCTCATGGTGCACCATCAGGAGGAGTACGGTGGCCTCCCATGGCAGCACAGGGAAAGGCAGGAGACCCATGGCCTTGGAGGCTTCCTGCCACCCAGGCACAGGTTGGACACGTCTTCAGGGACAAGCTGATCTGCGAGCTACAACCTGAGCCTTGGAGATGCATTCAGAGGTTGCAAGTAAACTGACCTCAGGCCACTGTCCTCTGACTAATGAGTAGAGGACATTTCTTGCCTCTACTCTGTGCCTGTGTCCCACAGGGGCAGAGCCTTTCTGTTGAGCAACTGCAGGGCCAGAGAACAGCCACCTGCAGGGCCTTTGTGTGGCTGGTCCGTGGGGCCATCAGTCACAGAAAGCTGTGCTGTCAGGAAATTGTTCCCGACCTGTACAAGTTCCCTTCCCTCAGTGGACAATGTCTGGGGGCCCTGCAGGGTGTGGGGTCAATGCCTTCAGCAGGTGGGGTCTGTGCTTCCTGGAGAGGTGCCTGCAGGGAGCAAGACTTTCTCCCTGTTCCCAGAGAAGGTCTGCCCTGCTCTCAAGCTGCCCTGCTGCCCAGGGATCAACCCCAGAGGGTTCACATCCCAAGCTGCCTCTACCAGATGCCACTGGATTAGAGACAGGGCTCTGTCCCCCACCCCCACTGGTGTGTTCTTCCACAAAGAGTTATTGAACTTGGACCATAGATAGTCTATAACACCAAGTTCTGAGGGTCCTCAGGAGCTGCCGGCGAGCAGAGGAGACAGGACTAGCAGGCGACTGTCACCCAGCATGCTGAGCAGGGAGAGGGCAGGATGCTGTGGAGACACAGCGCAGTGTGCGGGGCACTTGATCAGCTGGGCCGTGTCCTGCAGGATCATCAGAGGTGGCCAAGCATAGCAGGAGGGTGGGGAGACGAGTCTTCCAGAGGACAGCATGGGAGAAGCCCAGGGGACAGCTGTACCCTGCAGGAATCCCTACAGCAAGGATGGAGGGGTGCTGGAGGGTGGTGTCTGGATGGGGCCAGGGCTGCATGAGTCTGGTTCACACTTGGATTTTTATCCTGGGGGCAAGTCCTTGTGAGTTCAGGCATGAGCCAGGTTCCTCGCCCATCACAGGGAAGGGAGCAAGGACCACCTGGATCACTGCAGCCCCGGTGAGCGCCGAGTGCCCTGGTCCTGGGCTCAGGAGGGCCTGGCTGGGGAGTGCCCTGGAGCTGGCTTCTGCTGCGATTCACGATTCACGTTCTCCTTCAAGTGTCCTGAGCCGCGAGGTACCAGTGACCTAACCATGAGAAGCTGTCACAGAACCAGAAGTGGCTCCTGCGCAGCATGGCCACAGGGGATCCGAGGACCCTCCCCTGCCAGTTGCCCGCCACAGCCGGCGTGGAGCGTGTGGCCCTGCCAGCCCCTTCTCCAGACAATCTCTGGGTCTTAACCGAGGGCCTTGAAACTGCCTCCCTCCTCAGTAAAGGAGCTTCTTCAAGGCGGGGCTGGGCCTTTCCCAGACCTGGGCCCTGGAGAGTAGAGCCTCTTGATGGCGATGGTGAGCAGGGCTGGAAGCGGAAGGCGGGAGGGATGGAGCAGGCACAGCAAGAGGGACAGGAAATGCCTGGTGGCCAGCTGTTGGCATCAGTACCATCTGGAATGCCAAAAAAATAGAAACCCCCTAGATGATCAGCAGTAGATCAAAAAATCAAACCATCCTGGCTCTTCCACTGTGAGGAACGTCTCAGAACAAAGGAAGATAATAATAAAACATAGGAAAAGTGTGGAAAAAATTAAATACAGCCAGCCATACCTCGTGATATGGAGGACTAGGCCGTCCCTGCCCCAGGGCTGTGACGGTCATGTCAGAGCCTGCAGAGGACCGCAAAGGAGCAGCCCAGACAGTCCTGGGACCCTCGCCCCTTGCTTCTCCTGAGAAGGGTGGGCTCGCACCGAGAACTGCCAGCTGGTATGGTGCCCCACAGCCTCTCCCAGAGCCCACTGTCCCCATTCTTGCCAGGTGGCCTCCAGGTGACAAAGCACAACTGACTCAGCACGAACATGGGAACCATTCTTTTCAGAATGCACCTGCAAGATGGCGTGGAGGCTGCAGCCCAGGAAGCGACTCTCCCTCCAGCCACGTGCCCCCTCCCACTGCTGTTAACCGCCAGACACAGCTGGAGCCCAGCCCCAGGCCCTCCTTCAGTTTCTCTCACACTCCAGCAGGTGACTCTGGTGCACATCGGGAGCGTGTTTCTGAGGCGCTTCCTGTGAGAGAGTGCAGGGAGTTTGGCACCAGGAAACTCAGGCTTTGAATCTGCCCCTTTCCCTCATGCCCTGCACACCACAGAGCAGGCTGCTTAGGGTTGATGTCCTGCGCTGTCCTTGATTCTAACACGGGGATAAAAAGTGCCCAAGCTACTGGTCCATGAGGCTCATTACAGGAGGTAATGCTTTTAAAGTGAAGGAGATAATCAACAGAGCACGCGCCACGTGCTCAGGAATTGTTTGGCAGTGTTACTCAATATCCCTGCGAGCCAGCTCCGAGTTCCATCAAGGACGCACAGGCTGGAGGGGCCGCAGTGAGGATCACAAGCTTCGGCCCAGGTGAAGCCCCTGCTGGGCCCGAGTGCGAGTGCGGCAGGCAGTAAGCAAGTGTCCCCCCTCCCCCCCACGCAAGGAGCCGCTGCTAACCAGCCCAGCCTCGGTGTGTTTCGTTTTCCTCCCAAATGTGCAGAGGGTCGTTCAGGGAGAGCTGCCCCACCTCCCCAGCAGGATCTGAGGATGACAGGACACCTTTGCCCCTGACCGTCTCCGTCATTGGCCTTTCCCCCTCTGAGCCCCTGTGCTCACCAGAGTCTGGAATTCAGCACATACCCGCCGGGCGCTGTGACGGGCCTGCCCATATGTTTTCATGAGGCCCTCCTGAAACAGGGTTGACTTCAGCTACTGTCATTTCACTGACAAGGACTGAGGGTCAGAGAGGTGGCACCACATGCCCTGTAGCGGCTGGCAGAGGCCCAGTCTGTCTGCTTCTCGGGCTGAGCTCCCCAGCACCCTGCTACCCTGGCCTCTTCCACTCTGAGCTACCTGGGACAACAACTGCTCTGCAGGTCCCCCAGGTGTCCCTAAGGTGATGCAAGGTAAGCACGGCCCTTCCCCCAGCCACAGGCAGGACTGCAGACCCTGCAGAGCAATCTGTCTTTACCAAGCAGCTCCCCTGTGGCCTGGCCCTGCTCACAAACCCAGGTGTGGCTTCGTGTAACTGAAAGGCTGTGGTGTTAAACTCTGCCTTTCCAAATGCTCGTTGGTTGGTTTTCTTACTTTCTCTTGATTTGTGCCAAATTGTACACTGTGCTGTCAAGAACTTAGGATGCGTCTCCACCTGTGTGATAGGGCGGTGGAGACCTGTTTTCCTAGTTCAGGTACGGGGGGGCAGAGAATCTCTTTACTGTTAGAGTTACCACTTTTTGAGTATTTGTGTGTGTCGGGTTTTTGATTTTTTTAAGTTGGCTGTGATCACCATGTCAGCTCTACTGGGCAGATTACATCATCTGCATTTTACAGGTGAGAACACGGAGACGCGGACGGGTCGAGAGACTTGCCCAAAGCTGAACAGTGAGCTTGTGGCAGGTACAGACAATTATTTATGGCTCTACGGTTCCCAGTTATGCAGGGTCCCTGCTGAAACTTGCTGCTCCCCTCTTGACCAGAGTTCCTCCAGCCTGTGCCAAGCCTCCAGCCAAGCCCTGCAGGGTTTGTGCCTCCTCACGCACTGAGCAGGAGAGCCACAGAGATCCTTGGTCCAGTGTCAACTCCAGGACTGATCCATGTCCTGGAGAAGCCTCCACGGGGCCTCAGAGTTGGAGTCAGGAAAGTAAGTGCTCTGATGATGGCAGTGTTAATAAGGAGTGAGACTGAATGTGATTTGTCCCTCACAAAGGCTACTCTGTCCTCCGCCGGCAGCCCGGGGGTCCTGTTTCAGCGCTGGGTCTGGCCACCCTGGCTTAGCCGCTGTCTTACCGCGTGGAGAGGCCAGGCCCGCCTGATAACATCACTGGGGCACAGAGGCGCTTTGTGTAGGTCCAGGGCTCCGGTTACCTGGGGCAGGCAGGATGCAGCCTGGGCCGGGGCCAGGAGGGAGGCAAGACTACGTGAAAGGAATGTTCTGGAAACCCAGAGGAAGCCCTCTTCTGCCCTGGAGGCTCAAGGTGCTTCCCAAGGAGGCTGCCTGATCGCTGCCCTCCAGCGTGGCCAAGTAAGGACTGGGAGCGGACTTCCAGCCGCTGCCTCCCACCGTGTGCAGCCTGCTCCTGTCCCTGGAGCACTGGCCGCGTGACACATCACAGGGGCCGCCTTGCAAACCAGGCTGGGATCCTGCAGCTCCTGCAGCTGTGAATTTGCCTTGGAGTTCACCAGAGGCTTCTTCAAGCTGTGCTAGAGAGATGCAGCCAAGTCGCTGTCCACCCCCTCCATGCCCAGCCCAGGCTCTTCTGGAGCCTCAGTTGGAGCAGCCGCGCGTCTGAGGAGAGCCCGTCTTTGCTGGGAGCCACCCAGTTCTCTGAGCCTTGGGCTGGTAGACGCAGTGGCATGAAGCCACGGGAACACAAGGCTGCAATGCAGGAGGGGTTGGCTGCTGTCACCCCGCTGGTGGTCCTGCTCCCTCTCCCCGGCTACGTGTGCCCAGGTGCCCACCCTCCTGTCCCTGTGCTCTAGAGTGGCCTTGGCCAATGGTGTGTCCCTCCCGCTCCTTGCTGCCCTCCTCTTTCCCTGGCAACGTGCACGTGTGTAGGCCCAGGCCTTCGAGGGTCAGGCAAGCAGCAGAAGCAAGTGACGTGTGGCGCTCTGGTGCTGCCTCGGGCCCCGGGCTGCTGGAACAAGTCGCCACAAATTCAGTGGCTTCAGATGACAGGGATGCAGTCTGTCCCAGGTCAGGATGGCAGGAGTCCTAACCCCAGGTGTTGCTGGAGCCAACAGGCCCAGGCAGGGTCCCTGCTAGAGCTCCAGCTTCCGGGCTCCTTGGCTTGGGGCTGCCTCTCCGGCCCTGCCCCACCCTCACGTGGGCTTCTCCTCTGCGTGTGCCCTTTCCTCACCGCCAGGGCCTGTTCACCACCACTGGTTGTGAGGAGCTGTGGCTGGACCCACTACAAGGGTTAAAAGCAGGTGACATTCTGCAGAAGCATCAGCCCATGTCATATCTGCATTTTTAGAAATGGAACTTCACTGCTTTAATTCAGCAGAGGGTCTCAGGAGAGGTTCTGGGCAGCACGCACAGCCCCACAGGACCCTCGGCTCGCATGGGCTCCGTTCCTCCAGTGCACCCATTCCCTGCCCTCTAAGTGCCACTCAGGGGACACGCGTCTGGAGACCTGGCAGCCAGAGACCCTGGCCCCTAGGGAGCAGCAGCTGTCTTTTCTGAGCTTCTGTGGGAGGAGTGTGGCCACCCTCCACGCAGCTTGGAAGGGGCCACGTCGAGAGGTTTCCAGGGCTCTGCACATGAGAAGCTTCCTGGAACAGCCAGCCCACGTGGGGCTGGGCTTTAGGGAAGGCCCTCCCCACAGACAGGCGGCTCTGGGCCAGCTGGTCCTGAGGGCAGGGGGACAAAAGGGTGATGCCCTGTTCCTGTTTCTCCATGCCTGGCCTTTCCACGGAAGGGCTGGCCAGGCTTTCCCCCTTTCTAAAGGGAGCAGGCTTTGGGGATCCTCCTGCTTGGAAGCGTGCATGATATCGAGTTCACAAACGCAGAAGGAGGTTGTTCTTCGTGCCTCCTGGAATGCTTTCCCCTGAGCGTGGCCTGGTGGCAGGGTGTGTTTCCCTGACCGTCCACATGGACAGCATGCCCTGCGCACCACGCTTTCCTGACTCAGCACTCCCTGGCACTGGCCCCCTGCTCTGAGCCAGAAGGGACTGTGACCCCAGCTCCTGGCCTGCGCAGGCCGAGCCGCATTACCATCCTCACTGCAGAGTGGAGGTAGCCGAGACCCGAGGGGCTGGGCGGTCACTTCAGGTACGAGATTGCAGGAGGTGGCAGAGTCTCGTGGAGTCCACCCAGGACCTTCCTCCTGACCGTCCAGTGCTGGACCCGGTATCTCTTCAGTTCACCAGCTCTCCACCTCACAGTCAGATGGTTTCCCACAGGAAGGGAAAGGGGCAAAGGGGCAGCGGGCAGCATGGAGGTCATGGCCAGCCCAGAGGGCAGCCAGCCGGGCTGGGAGCACTGGAGCCGGGCTCAGTGCCTGGAGCGGAACAGGATGACGGGAGGGCAGAAGTGCGCGGTGCCTGGTGGGAGCTCATTGCATGCAGCGCTCTCTGCTCCTCTCATCTCTGCAAGGGTCATGTTTTCCCCAAGCAGCTGGAGTGAAGATTCCATCTTTCCTCCCACCGCCCGCTGCACTGGCTGGGCCCTGGTGCCCACTGACCCCAACAGGTGAGACGAGCTGGGGAGGCATAACCAGCCCTGCCCCTCTTACCTCACCACAGCCACCCACGAGCAGAAGTGCTTGCTTTCTCCCTAATTCAAGAATCACTCTTTATGTGACACTGCTTTAAAGACAAAAAAAAAAAAAACCGAGACAGTCTGTGGAAATGATTAAAGGCTTGGATGGGTGCCCTGCAAGGAAACTAAAAAGGTTTTTTCCATAAAAAGAAAAAAAAAGGCATTCCTTTTTTTCCCAACTATAAAAGTAATACACGCACAATATTGGTGTTTTTTAAAAGCACCATCAAAAGTCCAAAAGAAAATAGAAATCTCTTGGGAGCCCACGGCCAGCGAAGCCTCACCAACACCTTGCTGTGTCTGTACCATCACACCCTCTACCGTATACACACCACTTTCCCTACACAGCAGCTGTCTTGGTGGTTTTGTGACTTCTCTTCCCCATAAGGTTTGGAATGGCTAATTCTGCGTGCTAAATTGACAGAATCCAGGGACGCCTGGCTGGAACAGCCACCTTGTCTGGGCTCCGGAGAAGACTGTAAACGGAGAGGGAGACCCTCCTCATAAGGTGGCACCACCCACAGCTGGGACCCAGGCGGGACAGGACAGCAGCAGAAGGCAGCCCAGGCACACTGGACTTGTGGTACCAACTCAGCGTCCACCATGGATGTTAAACAGGCGGTTGGGAATATGGACCCGCAGTATCAGAAGTAAGGATGGCTAGGGACTGATGAAAGCTCAGTGGTAGTTAAAGCCATAAACTATGTGAACTCGGAGGAGGATGTTGTGAGTGCAGATAAGGACCCAGGACTGCATCCAGGGGAGGACCCTGACAGTATCCAGGGAGGACCCAGGATAGCATCCAGGGGAGGACCCAGGACAGCATCCAGGGGAGGACCCAGGGCAGCATCCAGGGGAGGACCTAGGACAGCATCCAGGGCATTACCCAGGACTGCATCCAGGGGAGGACCCAGGACAGCACCCAGGGGAGGAACCATGACAGCATCCAGGGAAGGACCCAGGACAACATCTAGGGGAGGACCCAGGACTGCATGTAAGGGAGGACCCAGGGCAGCACCCAGGAGAGGCCAAAGCTATGCTGAGGACAGGAAGCAGAGACACTGACTGGGCGGAGGGAGCTGGTGGAGGGAGGGAGAGCTGGGGTGCTGTGTCCTGGAGGGTCAGCAAAGGTATTTGAAGGCAACAGGTCTCTCTGCTGAATGCCATCCATGGACCAAGGAGCATGTGTGCTGAGAACTTCCTACAGGACCGCCGTCCAGCAGGGGCTGGTAGTGAGGTACGCCAATGGCTTTTCTGATCTGGTCTCATTTGTGGTTGTCACCCATGGCTGTTGGTCTTAAGTTTGTGGATTGCATTTTCCTAGATTTGACCACCAGAAGTCCCTTTTGGCTGGCCACTGCATCCTTCTCCCAGTTCCTGGAACGAACCCCGCGGGTGTTCAGAGGCTTCTCTAGAGCTCCACTGTGTGCTGGAGCATAGCCACCTTGGCACAGCAGGTCCCTTGCTGATTTCATGATGCACTGTCTTCTTTTAATTTTCTACCTTGCATGTTTTTATTAGTGACTTCCTGATTCTCTTATAAGGGTCTGAATATTCTTTTCCTAAAACAAGTTACTTTAGTAATTCTAAATTTAGTAATTTATTTGTTTCTGATTTTCATGTTTACTGAGAATGTGTCAAACAATGTGGGAAAACAGTTTGAAAAGTTGCCTAAAAATGGCTCAGTGGTCGAGTACCCCTGAGTTCAATCCCCGGTACCAAAAAAAAAAAAAAAAAAAAAAAATTCCCGCCGGGCTGAAGTCCTCCACCAGTACCGCTGGGTGCGCACACTGCACAATTTCTTTCCTCTGCATCCCATAGAGCTGGGCCTCATACCTGATGGGGTCAGAGCCACACCAAAGAGAAGTTCTGCAATCGCTTCCCCTGCTCAGAAATACAGAACATGAACGTCATTGAGGAAGAATGCGTCCAGCTCTGCCAGCCTGGAGAGAAGGGCGGGCTCCCTACTGGGCCCTGCCCTCTCATTCTGCTTGTCTGATGCGTGCTTTGGAGCTCCACCTGTGCTGACGCGACCCCCTGCAGTCTCATGCCAGGCATCAGTGCTGGGTGCTCACCAATGCTGAGTACCAGTGCCCAGCCGTCCTTCCTCCCACACAGGTGGCAGGGTCACCTTGCTCTTGCAATGTGGCCACACCCACAGGAGCTGATCTGGCTGAGGAACGTGAGCGGGTGTCATGGAGGTCTGGAACCCTGGGACCTGTGCTGGGCTGGCTGCCTTTGCTTCTCTCTGCTGAGGATTTGGGAGCACCTGGTGAGGTGGAACCTACAGCCCAGCCCTGGGGCGGCTGCTGCATGTGACCTTAGTCCTCTGCCACGTGCACTTTTATTACGCAGAGCCACTGGGGGTCTGTGGCTGCCTGTTACTGCAGAGTGGCCTCTCACTGTCCTGACTGGCAGTGTTTGAATAGCGCTTCGTTTAGCTGATCATGCGTATCACAGGAGACTTCTCCCTGAGCACCGCACACACTGGTTACAAGCCTTCACTCCTGTGCCCTGCTAACAATCTTACACACGGGAAGTGCCAGGTTACCTGAAGCCCAGAGTGTGGTGGAGGAGGAGGCTGTGGGTCACCAGGACACAGTCAACATGGCTTGGAGAACCACGTGTGTCGGCTGGGCTCCCACGTCCCAGGCCACACCCGTGCAGTGGTCAATAGATCGGTGCATGCGTTTCTAAAAGGCTCTCCAGGCGACTCCTACACACACCAAGGCCGCTCTGTGGCCAAGTAAGGGGAAATGCACTGACCAGGCCGGCTTGGACTCCCACAAGAAGCTCTCTGTTCTGTTTCCAGCCAGCCAGAAGTTACACTGGGTCCTGCAAGTGCAGAAACAGGTCCCACCCTTGAGAAGCTCCGGAGCTGTTGTGGGGGACGTCTTTGCATCAGCTGCAGAATGTAAGCCTCTAACAAGAGGAAGGTGGCCTGAAGCACGAGGGGTCACACATGGCTCACAGAGGCTGGAGGCTGTGTGGACTGGTGCCAACAGGCAGGTTTTGAGAGTCAGAATGACTAGGAAGAGCCTGATATGCTACCTGATGAGGTGGGAGAATGGGGGTGGTTTGGAAAGAGCCAAAGGGCTGCGGGCAGCTGGGAGGTGCAGAGGGAGCCAGGAAGGGAGGCGTGGCCCCAGGGCTGGTCTGGAAGGCGTGCAGAGGGCTGCCCGCAGTGCGGTTTGGTCTGGATGTTTGCACCTGTGACTCCTGCACTGCCCCTCACCCCAGCCCCCTGCACCCAGTGCTCCCACAGGAAAGCTGGTGAGCACAGGACCTGGGCCTGCTCACACCCTGCAGTGCTGTGGCTGGAAGCTGCCGCTCGGCGATAACTAAGGCTGCAGTCACTCCTGGTCCAAGCAGCTGGACATCGAGCTCAGCTGTTACCTGCCAAGAGCCCTGCCTGAGTGCTGCCTGCTGCCGACCACAGCCCCGGGAATGCCACCTCGGCTCTGGGGTCAGGGCTTCAGCAGCTGGGGTGCTAAAGGGGATCCTCCCTTGAGGTTGGCCTGAAGGAAAGACGTTGGCCCACTGAGCAGCCCTGAGGAAAGTCCCCTTTTTCGTAGACCTGTGAGCTTGACCCTGCCCTCCGAGCAGAGTGGGACAAAACACGGGGTTCTGGTTTCTTCAAGACGAACCATCCAGGACAGGGTTAGTGGAAACCTGAAGTCCAGCCACACTGGCCGAGGAAGCGCAGCAGGGACAGGGGTCAGCCTGCGTGGGGAGAAGCACGGAGGCTACGAGCCTGCAGCTCTTGGAGGGTCCGTCAGTGGACAAGTGGACTTTATGTAAAATCACCAGCAGGGTGTCCATAAATACTGGAGAGTTCAATTCCAATGTTCTTTTGTCCCTTTGCCAAAGGGCAGAATAAGAACTGCTGTGTGAAAACTGCAGGTAGAAAACAGAGGCCAAGCCTGAGAACGGGTGTCCTGGTGGCTGCGGCTGGCTGGCCATGGGCTGGGCTGCCTCAGGGGGACGTGCCCACTGTTGCTGGACACTGTGTGGGTCTTAGGTGTGGAAGCACACTGGAGGATATGGGCATGAATGATGTGCAGCTCTTCTCAGAGCGACTGGACCAACAGGAGAGGCAGGCACGTTCCTGGCAAGGTGCTGCGCCGGGGTGAGAGGTCCCACCATGGGCAGTAACCGATCTGCCTGGGTGGACGGGGTGAGGCTGTGCAGAGCAGGTGACATCTGATCGGGGTCTTGAAGGATGGGTAGGAGCCTGCCATTCAGCGCTGTAGAGCTCCTCATCGCTGACGTGTTCAGACAGAGGCTGAATGACCGCCTGTCAAGTGCTGCAGAGGGATTGCCGGAGGGCCTGAGCACTTTGGTGACCTCAAAGGCCCTTCCAAATCCAAGATTCCATGAGAGCTGCAGCCATCTTGGCACTAGCGCATACGTTACCATCCGTCAGCACAGCACTCTCATCTCTCCGCCTCATCGGCCAAAGAAGCCGCTGTCAACCTGCAGAGGTTTAGATTGGGGCCAGGAAGGGGGTCATTTAGCTTTCCTTTGCCTTGGGGTGAATATCTCTTTACACTCCTCAGCTGAGTGTGCAGTGGACAGAGGGGACGAGGGAGCCAGGAGCTGGCTCTGTGAGCGGGGCTGGAGCAGAGGGCTGCTCCTCCCTGCTGCCGGGTGGGCAGGGCCCCTCAGGTTGCTCCGGGCTGCTCCTTGCTGGAGCCAGGGCCAAGGTGGCCATCTGAGGCTGTCTGCCCTCCAGCGCTGACCGTGCCCTTCTGCCTAGGAAGCAGTGCAGAGAAACACCAAAGGAAAACGTGCTCCAGCCTCCCCACCGTCCTCCCCACCGTCCTCCCCACCGTCCACCCCAGCTGTCCTTCCCAGCTGTCCTCCCTGGCCTGGACAGCTGGGCTGCTTGCTTTGAATTGTTGGCATTCTTGACTCTGCTCAGGGCAGAGCAGGTGCACTCAGGGGAGCCCTGTCCTTTTCCTCCCCTGTGGGCTGAGAGGCCCTGACAGGCGGGCAGACAGACCCGCTATTGTCGCCCGGCTGGGGTGGTATATCGAATGTTTCCTAAGTAGGGCTCGGGGCTCGGAGTCTCGATTCTCCTAAGTACAGACTTAGGGGGAAGGAATTTAGGAGTGAACTTAGGAATTTAGCCTAAGCTAAAGCATTGGGCTCTTCCTCTGGGAAGAGAGCATTTTGGAAACTGAGTCCGGCCACTCTTTTAGTGACTGCTCATGGTTAGTCAAATGTAGACGTAAATCACTTTACTTCCAGTCTCCAAAATAAAATCCTTGGCTCTCACACTGGTAAAGCTCTGGAACTAGTTAACACACCAGGCTTCTTCTGAGAAGTCTGTCAAGGAGGATTAGCGGCCGGCTGATGGATGAGGGTTCAGGCTGCAGTGAACTCCTAATACCCACTCGGCTGGGGAGAGCTGGCTCAGCGTCCCCGGCTGACCCCTGCAGGCTCCTCCAAGTCAGTCAAAAGTGCAACCAGATCCCAGGGACATCGATTGTGCTGTGCACAGAATGTGCCTTTGCTATACGCCAGGAGAAACCCTCATACTACTAGTGCAGAGAGAATACAGGCCTGTGCTTATGTTGGTTGGAGGAAACAGAAAAGACTCACCAAAGACCAGTGGCACCGCTCATTGACTGGAGCTCTGGGCAGAGACGTGGGGGGACTAGGGCAGGGGGATGCTGCTTCCAAAATATCTTCTTGCACAATTTTAACTTCTGGAACCATGTTGATTTATATATATATATATTTTTTTTTTTTAGTTGTTGATGGACACAATGTCTTTATTTTATTGCTTTGTATGTGGTGCTGAGGATCCAACCCAGGGCCTCACGCATGCGAGGCAAGCGCTCTACCGCTGAGCCACAATCCCAGCCCCACCATGTTGATTTTTTACTATTCAAAACAAGTCAAATCAGTCAGGATGGGGAGAACGTGAAACGAAACACAAACAGAAACAATGGGGCCTATTTGCATTTCCCACGCCCAGCGTAATCACAGTGGAGGAGGAAAGCAACTCCATCCAGTGGCTCTCGAACACAGGGTTCCCATCATGTCCTCTCGACCTAAAATAAAAAGATAAGCAAATATGAAACACGTTAGTCTGTTTCTCTTCCTTTCAGAGCAGGTCTGAAATGACGGCGTGTTCTCCGACGGCAGGTGGGGAAGGACTGGGCGGGGGACGGGTCTCCCTGCCAGGGAAGCGGGACAGGTGTGAAGGGGCAGTGGGGGACTGGAGGTGGCACAGCAGGGCCTCGAGTTCCCTCCATGCTGACCTCGGGCCTGGCACCTGTGGGCTGTGTGGGAGATGAGCTTCTCCGCACGTGCACTGTGGGGTTGAGAACCCCGAATCGGCAGATGCCTGTTCCCGGGGCCTAGAGCATCTGTGCTCGTCCGCGGTGAGCACGCTGGGAGCCCAGATCTCCACTGCTACGACCTCTCTGCACTGGAGGCTCTGGCCAGCCCCTCGAGAAGTGGGGACGCGGGGGCAGAGAGGGCACAAGACAACGGACCGGCCTGTCGCTCTAGAAAGCCAGGCAGTGCTGAATTAGAACAGGGGGGCCACGGGAAGCAGACGCCAGCCGTCAGCCCCGAGTGCACACAGGGGCTCCTGGAGCCCAGGGCAGCCAGAGGACGGAGGCCACAGAGGAGACAGGAACAGACAGTGAGTGGGTAAGGGACACGCCACCTTGACTAGCCTTCCAGCAAAGAGGAGGAGGAGCAGAGGTGGAGCCAGAGGATTCTTTGTGGCCATTGGACCGGATTCAGTGGAGAGTCCACACTGAATCCACCGAGGAGCAGGATTTCACATCATCTCCCCACAGTGTCTCGTTAACCGTGAAGGAGGAAACAGTGCCTGTCCACTGCTTCAGGGAAGGAGGACTCACCCCAGCCACCGAGGCTGACCTTGCACCGTGGAGGCAGGGATCAGGCCGCGGCTGCTGGAACAGCATGCTGAGGACGCAGGACCACTCACGGGCACCTGTGAGGCTGGCGGGCGACACCCCCCCCAGGCTTGCTTTGTGCACTCTTACAACTTCTCTGTCATTTGAAATCATATCAAATTAAAAAGTCACAAGATGAGAGAAAAAGGTAACTGTCATGACAACAGTGATTCTTTTTTTACATTTTCTTTTCTGTTGTTAGATATACACACCTTGTTGATAGTATTTTTAGTTGTCAATGGGCCTTTATTTTATTTATTTATGTTTATGTGGTGCTGAGGATCGAACCCAGGGCCTCACACACGCGAGGCCAGCGCTCTGCCACTGAGCCTCGACCCAGCCTGACAATGGTGCCCCTTGTCCCTCTGCTGGGGAGAATGGGGAGAGTCCTGGTGTGCAGGGAGAGCACAGCACGGTTCGCTCCTGTCTCCTCCTTCGGGTCCGTCGCCTTGAGTGAGCTGGGCAGGTGTCCTGTGGACCTGACTCTAGCAAACCCCCGGGGTAGAGAGCTGCCCCAAGTGGCAGAGCCACAGAGCGGCAAGCTCAGGACTTGCCCGGGGCTTCCTCCCTGTGGACACAAACTCCCCATGCCCCGAGGTCTTGCCTTGGACGTCTGCGGCTGGTGTTGGGGACAGTGGCTCCAGGGCGAGTGTCTGGGTGTTGGGTGCCTGAACACCCTCACAGGGCCTCCTGCAGCACAGGCTTCTGGAAAAGCGCCACTGGAGCTGCAGGTACTTGTCCTGTGGCCATGTAGTCCCTGGGCGCCGCACGCACAGATCCAGGCCCTCCTGAGGGCACACACACCCTCTGACTGATGTCCCAGCCCCAGGGCAATGGCATTAGGAGGTGAAGTCACGGGAAGCCATTAGGTCAGAAGGGGGACAGTGGATGGGAGCAGTGTCTGCAGGTAAGAGGTCCCTGAGAGCATCCTCGTCCCTGGGGCCACGTGACAGTGCAGTAAGAAAACACCAGGTGTGGGGCTGGGTTGTGGCTCAGTGGCAGAGCGCTGGCCTCGCACGTGTGAGTCACATGGTTCAATCCTCAGTACCACATAAAAATAAATAAATAAAATGATATTTTTCAAAAAATAAAGAAAATCCCAGGTGTGAATCAGGAATGGAGCCCGGCAGGAAATTCTGGATCTGCGGACACCTGGAACCTGGACTCCGGCCTCCAGACCTGTGAGGAGCAACTTCGTGCTGTTTATCCACAGCCCCATCCAAGGCGCTTTGTTGTAGCAGCTTGGATGGATGCAGACCGTCCCCCCAGAGTCTGGCCATGCCTGCTGAGAAGTGGTCGGCAGCCTGGGACAGGCTTAGCATCTGGTCACTCAGCTTCTATCCTCCACATCATCGTCCTCAGCGATGGAGACACCACTGAGGAGGGCGTGGCAAAGGCCAGGTCACGGGGTCAGCGACAGGCTGTGGTGGGTGGCCGGGTGCTGGGAAGTACTTACACCACAGTGCCAGGCCCTTTGGCTTAGAGGAGTCAAGGTTAGAATTTCAGAGGGGCTTTGCTGCAGAGAAAACAGGCGGGATGCCTGGGATACGACGGGTCTGAGGATGCGATTGATCAAAGCCCCTGGTTCCTGCAGGCCTCCGCGGCCTGGCCTGTCCTGGCCTTGCCCCTGCTCTGGGCCTGTAACCCTCTGCTGATTTGCCTTCTGCCTTCGGCTGTGCTCACGTCCTGCGCCACTTGTGGCTCTCACTGAGAGGGCGCACGTGGCCGCCACACACCCTAACCTGGACGTTAGGCTTCTGCTTTGCTAAAACTGGGCTTCTGACCTTGCGAACATGACCAGTGTGCAGACCCCACCTGGCCAGTTTCCATCGCTGCGTCTGCTCCTGTCCAGGTGCAGGGTTAGGAGCAAGCCTTCCCGTTGCTCCTCCCCCGCCTTACCTGACGAAGCTCAAAGGGCTCAGATGCGTGGCTTTAGGTGGGAGCGAGGGGCACCAAGTGTGTTGTGTCCACCACGGTGGCAGGCAGCGGGCCTCCCTCTTCCACCTCCTCCTGACCACACCTAGGTTTGGCGAGGCCCCGGCTTAGCAACGGCCCCTCACATTAGACTTCTCTCAAGCTATGTCTACCCGAGAAAGCCAGGCAGATGCATGGCAGGAGCTGGAAGCCCGTCTCCTGACTCAGCATCCACCTGCAGAGCTTCCCGCTGTCGGTCCATCCCCAGAACCACTGCAGTGAGAGGTCCAAGCATCGGAACTGACGGTCAAGTCATGTGCACCGAGGCGGTGTTCCGATGCTGGGCAGGCTTGTCTTTAGGAATCACACCGTGAGCTTCTAAAATGCTTTCTGCTTCACAGGGATGTTTGGACATGGATTACACCACCTCTGGGAATGAACTTGAGCTTCTTTGGAGAGATCATGGCCCAGCACTCGTTTGCAAATCTTTTCCAGAACTGCCAGGTGGCCAACACTCTCCTGGCCCCCCAGAGGGGACAGTCGTCCTGCCCACTTACCAGTGTCAGGTCTTCATCACGGGGTGACCCTCCAGGTCCTCCTCACTTCATGAGCATGGACGAGAGGCCCTCATCCAGGGCATCTGCCACTTCGCCTGCTTGAGCAAGGTGCACCATGCTGCACAATCATAACGGGGGTAAGAAGAAATGTCCCTGCGGTCCTGCCTTGGGGGCGCTGGGGGTGAGGCCAGTGTGGACCAATCTGGTTCTGTATGTCAGCATCCCCTAAAGGAAGTTCCTTGGGGTTCTCATCTTCCAGAGATCAGACAGGGGTGGCGAGGGAGAGGAAACCCGCCTTCCTGCTTGGTGGCTAGGCCAGCCGGGCATTAGCCTCCCATGGGCAAGTGTTTTGATGGCATGTGGCCCTGTCTCAGGAGCTCAGTGTGTTGAACAAACACACCAGTGAGCAAAGGGGTTCTCTGTCAAGTGGTGGGCCAGGCACCCGAGCAGACCCTGTGGTGAGGACGGCTGGGCAAAGAAAACTCCCTGCAGAAACTAGCCAGGGAGGCAGGAAGTGGGTCAGGGAAGGGAGATGCCAAAGCAAGGTGCCATTCCAGCACCATCTCAGCCATAGGCTCAGTCCTAGGGCGCTCCGTCCTGGCCTCAAAGCAAGGGCCAGGCTTCCAGGTTCCTGCCCACCATATCTGTGACCAGCCAGGGATCTTGGGCAGCACGTGAACTCTAAGGCATCCTGGGCTCCTGGGCACTCACTGTTCTGAAGAAAGTCACCAAGCACAGGGCTGGGGATGGGCACGAGGACAGAGAGGGGCTCCAGGGATGTGGACGCAACTCCGGCAGCTCCTGCTGCCCTGAGCCTGTACAGCACAGCTATGCGCTGAGAATGGCCGCGACCAGCACTGAAGACTCGGTGTTTTCAAATTGGCCACTGAACACACTCCTTCCCTTGAGGCTCCTCAGAATGGCTTTTCTGTGAAGCATCGTCTGGGAAGCTGGTAGCCTTCTGCTCTCTCTTGCATGCTTTACAGGGTTTAAGGAGACATTTGGTCATGTAATTGGCCTGAGTTTCCAGCACACCCTGGCCAATGGCCTGTGTGTGGCTGATTCCATCACCTAGGCAAAGTGAGAGGGCCATGGGCCTTTGGCGGTCACTCAGGCATCTGGCTCTTGTGTTCCAGGGAGCTAAGGAGTAGGCAGATCAACAAAATAGGGAGATGCAAAATTTTCACACCTGCAAAAGATACAAAAATTATAAGGCACTAGATAAAAGGATCGTTTTAAGATATCTCCTCTCTAAATATTTGGCTAAGTTCTAGTCCTTTCCTCTTTGTAACACCTCTGGCCGTCATTAACCCAAGGCCGAGGCCTGGCTCTGTCTACGTTTTCCAGAGAGCTGAGAATTAGCAAAGAATGCTCTGAATTCAGCAAGTCGATCTCAGATACGGGACAGAGACGTGCAGTGGAGGGGGTCAGAGGACAGGAGAGCACCTCCCTGCATGTCCCTGGACCAGCCGGGCCACTCCCAGGGCAGCTGCTTCCTGCCCAGCCCCGGGCCTGGCAGCTCCGCCCTCCCAGCCCTCCAGGCTGCGCCTGCCTTTGCAACCTACACACCTCCAAACGCAAGCAGGGAGGGACAGTGCCAGCCCCCCGAGTGCTGGGGGTAGATGCAGCCGTCGGGTTGGGCACGAGGTGGCCCTGCCAGTGCCAGGCCAGCAGGTTGGCGTTCACATCGGTCTCCCAGGATGACGGCAATGTCCATACCCTGCCAGGACGGGACATGCTCTGGTCACAGCAGCTTTCTGAGGAGATCTGTGAAAATCTCAGTCGTGATCTGTCCGAGGTCACACCTGCCCGAGTCCTGGGAGATGGAGTCCTTGCCGGTCTCCGCTGCGTGGGGGGCGGCCCTCGCACAGTTGCTCAGGACGTCCACCGTGGGCGCTCGGGGGTGGACAGCCCCACCTCCGCAGCAGCTCTGGGAAGGTGTGCCAGCGAGGCAGGAGGGCACAGGGAGCCCTGGCCGCGGACCCCGCAGCTGGGGTGCAGGTCTGCGGGTCTGTGTCTGCTTCACGTGGGTGGCCGTGTGTGCCCGCACACCGCTGCTCTGTGAAGACTGCACACTGCCGTCCTCCCTGGCATGGACCCACTGTGCCGCTCAGGTCCAGCGGTCTACATGTCCGCCACCTTCACAGTGACCGAGACCCCGCGTGGCGAGAGACAGGAGCTCCTGGGACCACGAGCAGTGTCAGGGGTGAGGATGGAGGGTTTCCGTGGAATCTGCCAGATGGGTGTCCCTTCCCACATGTGGCACCCCCGGCAGGAGGCCTGGCTTCTGCTTTGAGGTGCGAGGGTGCCCTCTGGTGGCATCTGCCTGCACTGAGTGCCGCAGGTGCCCGGCTCCGCAGCAGCAGAGAGGCCACCAGAGCCTGGTGAAGAGCAGGAACCTAGTGAACAGGGTCCGCCTTCCCTGTGCATCCCACCTGGCCATCTGCCAGTGGCAGGGACACACGCTATCTAAATCAGTGCCCCACGGCACATCCACGTGGTGGAGACGTCCTGTACGTCAGTCCTAGCCACCGAGCACTCCCAGTGTGGCCAGCGGGACGGAGGCCAGCCTGGCCGGGAGGTGAGCTTCACTTCACAAAGCAGCTCTGGAGACTGTGCAGTGGGGGCGGAGGTGCTTCCTGCGGTCCTCCCGCCACGCCACGCCACGCGTCTTCAGCAAGTGCCAAGACGCTGTCACCGTCCCCAGAGAAACCCCAGCCAGTTCCTCCCTGGGCACCTGTTCTGGATGAAGACTGTAAACAAGCTCGTGAGCCTGGCTTCCTTCACTCGCGTCATGACTCTGAGCTCCACCGCCTGTGCTGTGCAGCAACCCTTCGCTCCCTTTTGTGGGTGCGTGATATTTCATTTTGTGGTGATGCCACATTTTGTGTATCCACTTGTGGAGGGACACGCAGCTTGCTCCAACTGTAGGCTACTGTGAAGGGTGCTCCTGTGGACGCTTGCTGAGGGTCAGCTCGAGCGCCTCTGGCCCATCCTCTTGGATGTCCCTGGAGTGCACCTGTCAGGTCATGTGGTAACTGAGCTCAACTTCATGAGGACCCAGCGAACTCCTCCCCAAGAAACTGAGTCTTCAATTCTACCTTATTTACATTATTTAATATCAACTTTGCAACTAGCTCTAATGATTCAAGAGTATCTTGATTCTTTCTGGCACTACAGCAGGGTCCTTGGAACAGGCAAAGCAAGATTTTAAAAATGAATTCCTATAGGAAAAATAATAGACATCCATGGTCTTACCATTTTTCTCCTGCATATAGGAAATAGGCCACAAATCAGAGTTGAAAATCAGAGTTGAAAATGTCCTTAGTGGGCAATTATCTCAGCCCTAACATTTCAGATGAAAAGACTGAGGGCCAGAGTGGTTGCATGACTCCCTCTGTACCCATGGGGGCTGGAGAGGTCTGTGGTGGCACAGGGCAAGGGTGGCAGAGAGCATGGGGCAGAAGCGGCCCTGAGGGCAGACCCGCAGCTCCTCACACTGGATGCGACTCCACTAGAACCTGAGCTGTAGGGCCTGCCCTCCTGGCTCTTCTTCTCTGTTGTGCTTACAACTGACGGACACAGAAAGTTTAAAGAAGGCGGGGCGGGGGGGGGGAGGG
>PVHX01017162.1:0-40913 GCA_004024805.1 Geosciurus inauris | reverse complement strand
GTGTGTGTGTGTGTGTGTGTGTGTGTGTGTGTGTGTGACAGAGAGAGAGAGAGGGAGAGAGAGGGAGAGAGCTCACTCGCACTCACACATGATGCCTTAAATGGGGGTGGGTTTGGAACTGGGCCTTGAGTGGCCCTGGAGTCTCTTCAGCCCTGGGCAGAGGTACAGGCTGCAGCAAATGCACGACCCTCAGGGAGAAGTTGACCCTCGATGTCTCCATCTGCAAAATGGGGCCAGCAAAGCCCACCCACGCACCATGGTGAGGATTGTGGGATCCACGCTCCCGTGCAACACTCCCACCTGCCTAGCCTCCCCCAGGGAGCCCTCCCTGATCGGCGGGGCCAATTCTAACCACCCCTCAAAGCCTAGGCCCTGCTGCACCACGTGTCTCTTGTGCTGTCTAGATGTGTCTTCTTGACACCTCCTGGGCATTTCTAACGGTGCTAAGAAGGGGCTTCAGGACTCTCTGGTTCAAACCACCTACTTTACGGATGGGAAAACCAAGGTCCAGAGGAGGGAAACCACGCAGGCCCAGGATCTCACAGCCCCCTCCCACCTCCCGCTGCTCTGCCTCCCTGCTGCCCATTCTTCCTCCCTGCAGGTTGCCTACCTTCCTGCTCCCGGGCCCAAGGTTTCCACAGTGTTTCCTTTGGCCCACAGTGCTCTGAACGGCCTGTCCTGTCCCTGCCTGCTTTTGAGCCTTCTCCTCTCACTTCCAGCCACCCACACGCCTGGGCATCTCTTGCTATTTCTTGGCAATGCTGTTCCCTCTGTCAGCTCTGCTGTTCCCCACACATTCCACCTGGCTGGTGTCCTCTGTGCCTTGACGTCTCTATGAGGGCTTTCCACAAGGCTGGATTAGGCCCTGCTGTCTGAGCCACCACGTCCATCTGTCCTTTTCCTCTGAGCCGCGACTGTCATAGTGTCGGCTGTGCTTCCTGTCAGACGAAACCTTGCTGAGGGCAGGGACCAGGCCTTTCCCCCTGCGGCCCAGATGCCTGGGACAGCACTAGGGCTTGTCACAGATGCTCAGAGATATTCAACAAATAAACATTTATTCAGCCTTTCTTTGCAAAGACCCTGCTGGGAACTGCCAAGGAGAGAGAGAGATAAAGAAGATAGTTTCTGCCCTTAAGGAATTCGCCGGCTAACAGGGAGACCAGACAAGTACATAAATAACCACGCTAAAAGGTGGGCAGTGCTGTGAGCCCTTACAGAAGTGAGAGCTCCATGGGGCTCCAGGAGGAGCCAGCCACCCACACGAGAAGCGCTTTCAGAGGGAGCAGTCGCTGAGCAGAGGGTCTTGAAGAGTGGGTGGAAGTTCAATCACAGCTGGCTGTGGCAGCACCTGGGGTAGGGGAGGGCAGGGACACTTCAGGTAGAAAGAACAGGGTGGGCACATGGGAACCAGGGACAGAAGGCAGGTTTGGGATGACTGGCATAAAGTGGGAAAAGCAGAGAGATGAGACTGGACGGGCAGGTTCTCAAATATTCCTTGGAGCCTGGGGGCTCTGTGGAGGGGTCCCAGGTCCTGGTGGTGTTGGTATGGACTTTTACAAGGGCTATTATATGACTGATGAGTCCATGACATCAAGACAGGGCAATGGGGGAGCCACTAGGAGGAGGGGTGTGACACCATGAGCTGGCACTTGTCCCTGTGCCCCACCCCCACCCATCACAGGGTAAAGTGGAGGAGCTGCTGGTGCTTAGCTTGAGAAGCTGCTGCTACAATTAATTTCCTGAGCTTTCATTGTCTCAATAACACATCTGGCCAGCTGACTGAGCTAGGGAGGACCAAGGTCCCTGCTCAGGGCTTGGTAGCCTGAGGGGAAGAGGCATCTCCTTTCCTCCCCAGAGGGCTCCCTGGTCACTGGTGCACCTTGCTTCCTCTTCCTGTCCTCATCTCACTCCACTCCAGTCCTCCATTTCCTCCCACCCCTGCCTCAGGCCTGACTTGACCCCCTGCCTTTGAGGGTGCGTGGAGAGCAGAAGAGGGGGGCCCATGCACAGCTGAGCACAAGACCCTCCCCAGGCAGTCCCCCCCACCAGCTCCTAGAACATGCCTCCTCCCTGCTGCTTGATGTAATTCACCCTCTATTTTAAAAGATGCTGAAATGCCACATCCTCCAGATAGCCTGTCCAGATTGGAGGGAGCCAGGTTGCTTTAGACATCTTTGTGTCTTATGCCAGAGTCTGAGATGAGAGCAATTGAGTCCCAGCTCAGGGAAAGAGGAGAGCCGGAGCTGATCATCCACTCAGCTGTGAGTGCCAGATGGGAAGTAGGACTTCTGGGCCATGTCTTCACTGTCCTCGCCCTCCTGACTCCAAGCATCAGCTAGAGTATTCAACTAGACATTTTTGAAGTTCCCTATAGTCCTCAGATTCTGGAAGAGGCCACACAGAAGCAGATGACATCCTCTTCAGCGCTAAGGCCACCTGCTCCCCTGTCTCTACTAAAAAGATAACTCTTATGTGTTCTGAAATGCCCACAGCTGGATCTGGTTGCCAAGCATCTCCATGCCTCAGTTCCAAGAAAGAGAGATGGGAAGGTAGATTACAGAACTGAATTCCCAATTCTCTGAAGACTCCAACCTGGGGAGAGGGAAAGGTCCTACTTGGAAGGTCAGAGTTTCATATCATGGGTGCAGATGTGCTAAATGCTAATTCCATCCTGGGACACATCACTATCCACAGTAACGAGACTACACCCTCATTCACAGTGCTACCTCCACTCTGCCACCAGGGAACGCACCTGTGGCCTCAAGTTTCCACAGAGACACTGCAGCAGCTCAGCTGTGGCTGAGATCACAGATACAGAATTCAAACCCAGTTCTATCAACAAAGCCCCTGAGGGGTGTCCTGGGGAAATGTGATACTGTGACATAATAAGAAAAATTCACTGGGTCTTTGTCCCCTGTTCCTGACATCCGGCTTCTAAAACCTTTGAGATTTCCAAATGATAGAGTGAGAAGAACACCTTTTGATATTCATAATAAGCCCCTTTCCCCCCATTCCTGAGTTTATGCTAATGAGCTGACCCTGGAAGGATGCCCTGGTTGCCTGCCGGGGAATCAACCTTGTGAGTTGAGACTTGGTGCCATGGCCCCTCCCCTGATCCCTGGTCAGAGTCAGGAGCTGGAGATTGAGTTGACCACCAGTGGCTGAGTATGGAAGCCATCCTGCATCCGTAAGGAACCTCCATGGAAACCCTGGTCTGCAGGACTGGAGGAGCTTCTGGGTAGTGAACACATCAGGTGCCTGGAGGATGGTGCACCCAGCTCCCTGGGGATGGAGCTCCTGCACTTGGAACTCTTTCCCATCTTTCCCTATGTACCTCTCCATCGGACTGCTCATTTGCATCCTTTACAATATCCTTTCCAATAAACTGGCAATGGTAAGCAGGGTTTCCCTGAGTTCTTTGAGCTGTTAGAGCAAATTACAGAACCCAAGGAGAGGCTCACGGTAGCCAAGATGGAAGAAGCGTGGGTACCCTGGTCACCTGGTACTTGCCATTGCATCTGAGGTAGGCTTGTGGGATGGGCCCTTAACCCATAGGCCCTGCAGGAACGCCTGGCAAGTAATAAAATTGGATCAAATTGTAGCACACTCATTTGGTATCTATAGAGAACTGGTGAATTGCTGGTGTGGAAAACAAACCCCCACATTTGGTGTCAACAGGTTGTGAGCAGAGAACTGGGGTCTCCTTGTGGAAGGGATTCATTTGTTGCCACAGGAAGACTGGGGGTCCTCTCCAGGACCACCACCATTCCCCTCCTCCCTGACCTGAGCAGTGGTCTCCCCCACCCACATTGTCCTTGTCTGTCTTCCCTGTGACCTACGGGCCCTTGAGGAGGCAGACAGGGACTCCCATCTCTACTCCAGTCCCCAGCTGGTAAGATTTTCTCAAATATTGTTTGAACTAGATCAGTGAATGGAACTTGAAGGGCAGACTGGGAACTAAAAATGAGTTAGTAATTTCTCGGGGTCAGAGCTGCCTAGCAAAGAGGCTGCCTTGTATGGCAGAGTTCCATCTCTAGGAGGACCCCAGGCACTGGAAACTTGGTGATCTTCATCAGGGATGCTGCACAGATCTGCATGGGTGGAGGTGGGCCGGATGCCCTTCCAGAGGTTCTGGGAGGCTCCTATTGGCCAGCACTGCTTCCTACTGTGTGGAGGGTGGAGGAGGAAAGGAAGGAGGTGAGGAGAGAGTAGAGGGAGGGATGAGTGGGAGATGGTGTGGAGAGAGTGCCCCTGTGCTTCATTTGGGCAGGGAAGGTGCAGCCAGGAGGATGATGGCATTGGAGCTGGAGACACTCCAACAGCCATGCCTCTGCTCATTAGGGGAGGTCATGGGATTGGGGCATCTAGAACGACCCTCAAAGGCCCTTGTGTTAAAGAATTGGTCCCCGGCTTGCTATTATTAGGAGGTGGAGGAAACTTTAAGAGGTGAGGTCTAATGGGAGGAGGGTAGGATATTGAGGGCGTGTCCTCCAAGGAGATGCTGGGACCCAGCCCCTTCTTCTTTCATGTTTTTGCCTTTGAGGGGATGGTTTTGCTCTACCATACACTCCTGCCATGATGGGCTGTCCCTCACCCCGAGGCCTAAAAGCAATAGATGTGCCCAGTGGTGGACAAGAGACCCAAAGAGGGGTCTGTCTTATCCTTGGCAAGAGACCCAAAGAGGCTGGACAGCCCTTTCCCAGGGACTGGGTTTCCTAGCAGTCCTAGAGTCAAGGGAGAGGCAGAACTGTGTGGCGCTCCAGATCTAGAACTCCAAACACACCTGGTTTGTCTTCTGGTCCTTCCCAGCCCTTGCTGTGTGACTGGCAAATGTCCCTTCCTATCCCTGGGCCTCAGTTTCCATGCCTGTGGCCTCTCAGCCCCTTCCACTTCTGACCTCTGGACCACCCTTTCCTGGGTGATAGACTGAACCAGTGGTCTCAGTTCTTCAGTGTCTGGAATAGCAGGACACAGCTGCAGCCAGGCCATGGCCCTTGGAGTAGGGAGAGAGCTTGCCTTCTCCTGAGCTGGGCTTGCCCATTCCTGGCTTAAGCTAAGGCGATTTAGCTTAAGGGACACACACAGAGGCTAGAAAGAGCCATCCTTTTGGCACGATTGGGCCTCCAGGAGGGCCTGGTGTAGACAGCAAAGGAGAAATGTGCACAGGCCAGGACTGGCCAGAAGCTGGGGGTCCAGCCAGCAGGACAGGCTGGAATAACAAAGCTCCAGGCACCTGCAGACTCATGAGAACAAAATATTCATTGTTTTAGATCATAGAATCACAGCGGCGGTGATGGGGGTTATGTGGCATATTCATGGCAATAACTAATAAACCCTTCCCAGATGCATGGAATCTGAGGGGTCTCTGTAGCTCTTCCCCTGCCAGTATGCAAGGCCACTGCTTAGCAAAGCCACAGGGCAGTTCCTTGTCTGTCAGCAGCCAAATGGGACAGCGGCCAGGTCAGGCTGCTGGGAGCACCTGGGGCAGGCCAGCTCAGTGGGGCTTGCTCTGGATGGCCTGGAAGGAACTGCTCCATCCTGCCTGACCACACCCACCCCCAAGGCCAGGGCACCGCAGACGCCTGACTCCCCCGTTCCAACAGGAGACAGCCCCTCTGGGCCCAGCTTTGAAGCACAGTGAGGATCTTGAAACTGGGCCCAGCTTCACTCATCACACGGTTCATGCTCTGAGGGCCCCAATTGCCCGTGTGACAGTCAGGGACAAGGGACCTGAGTCTGCTCACTAAGGACTTCACGGCTGATTACATAAGGAAATACAAGCAAGTCTTCAGGCAGTGAGGACGGATGCATTCCTCTCAATGCAGCCAGCAAGTCTGCGGGCTCCTCTAGCTTTACCCGCCCAGTTCCCGAGCAGCTTTGGGGACCTGGGTTCTAGGGAGTAGTAGTCTCTAGATCAACCTGGTTTTGAATCCCAGTCTTGCCTCTTTCTGGTTGTGTGACCTTGAGCAAGTTGTTTAACCTTGCTGAGCCTCAGCCTCCTGTCCTTTAAAGCACTGATAGTAACATCTACCTCATGGGGTTACCTAAGGATGGGATGGGGAGTGCCACACACAGGCCTGACACAGAGTGAGTGCTGTCACCACCCTTAGCAGTACTATTAGTCACCCATCATTCTCATTGGGCTTTTTCTTCCTCAAAGAGCACTCATTCCTTTATCTGGTCCTTCAAGAGCTTACTGTGTGCCATTGGGGCCTAGAGTAACTCACAAGTGGCCTCTGAGGGGAGGCAGACCAGCAGGAAGCTAACAGAGTTGTTGGGTGCACCCAGAGTGGGCAGATAATCCCACCAGGGGAAGCACCATGACCTCAGCAGGGAGCTGAGTAGGAATTTGCCTGGAAGAACCTGGTTAAAGTGACTGGGACTCAGTGAGCTTAGGTACCTGCGGTCACCCGCAGGGGCTGGGCAGAGTGTGCGTGCATGTTTGGGGGAAGAGTGAGGTGGGTGGTGACATCGATGGGGAGGCCAGATCACAGGGCCCTGGACGCCACCACCAGGAGCCTGGAGGATCTGCCCCTCCGCTCTGGCAATGGGAGGGGAGGCCAGCGCAGGGGGCGGGCTGGGATGACTTGGTGGAGTTTTCATTGAGGAAGAGCTCTCTTGGGGAGTGGTCTGCAGGGAAGAGACTGGGACCAGGGTGGGCACTTGGGGTGTGATCCATGGTCCAGAGAGGCCAGCAAGGCTGAGCAGGGTGGTGACAGTGAGGAGGTCAGCACCCTTCCTGATAGCCAGCTCCACACCTACCAGGGCTGCGTGGCCTTGGGCAGGTTACCCCTCTCTCTGAGCCTGCAAAGGGCCTTTGTCATGAGGATTAAATGAATTCCACATGCGAAGCCCTTAGGCTGATGCTCCGCACTGAGTGTGTGCATGGTGCAGGGTGGCCACTGTGGCCGTCTCGGGTGGGCCCTGGTGACTCAGGCCAGATGTGCCAGGGAGTGAAGAGGTGGGGGGAGAGGGAGAGGTGCAGAGTGTGGGCACATGCTCCAGGGACTAGGCCAGGCCATGCAGCCTTGGTCCCCCTGTGGCTCTGTCTGCTGGGTGCAGGAGCCGCCACAGCACCCAGCGCCTCTTCCCGGCACCAGCACGGCACAGAGGTTTATTACCGTAACCAGAGGGCAACGCTGGGCTGAGCCTGGAAGTTATCTGCTGGCCTCTGGGGAGCACATCTACTCAGTGCATAGGGGACAGGGGACATCTGGGCCTCATTGTCCCCACCTGTAATAAGAGGCTGAGCAGTGCCCCTCGGGTCCCTTGTAGCCTTGGCAGCTCTCATGGCCTGTGAGTCTGTCAGCCTCCAGCCTCCTGCTCTGGGGCCCCGCAGCCCCGGCTGGGGAATGTGAGGTGACACACATCTGACAGGGAACACGGTGAATCCTCCAGGAGAGGAGCCCGGGTGCAAGGGTCTCCTCCACCATCACCATCCTGCACCCTGACCCTCCCTCATCACGACACAGGAGACTTCGCCCAGGGAGGTCATTCCTGCTCATGCAAGGGAGCCTAGGCTGCAGAACACAGTGGGCAGGAAGGTCTCTCCAGGAGGCCATGCTGCCACCAGCCACTCACAGCTGGCTGATGGGCACTTCCAGGAGGACCCCAGAGAAGCAAATCACGTCTCCCTGGGCAGTGACCACCCTCTTGCGACCATCCCATGCAGACCCCCTTCTCGCTTCCCTGTTTCCTGCTCTTGGTCACAAGCACTACAGAAGCCATCCTGTGGGGTTTGCGAGGGAGGCGTGGGGCACTGAGCCCACTGTATGCCACTCTCAGATTCTCTTCTGCCAGAGATCCACAGCTCGTCCCCTGCTGTCCCGGAGATGCCCTCCCTCTGCCAGTCTGGCTCTACGGGATGGTGTGGCTTTCTGCTGGGGGCATGGGGAGGGTACGGATCTTCCTGGTCCTTGGCAGTCTTCTGGCCTCTCAGCATGTCCGGCTCTCACTTGTCCAGGGTGGAGGGAGAGAGGGAGTGCTCCCTTTCCTAGGCCCCTCCCCCTCCACCAACTCTTCAAATTCGTGAGGTACAGGGTCCCAGCCCAGCCTCCTCTTCATCCCCCATGCACTAGAGATGTTGAACTGAGGCCTAGAGAGATGAAGGGGTCCCCCGAGCCCACAGTGAGAGTAGACCGGGCTGAGTCAGTCTGGCCTCTGATCTGCACTTGACCAACACTTTATGGACTAGACCAGGCCAGGGGGCTGTCTCCCTAGGGTCCCACAGCCCAGGGGACACTCTAGAGCACGCCCAGCTTCCTGGCAGCAGTTGTTGCTTCTAGAAGACAACTAGCTTCTCCCTAAAGACCCTTTCTTTTATGTAAGGTGGAGCTGATGGGATAAAGAAGTAGTTATTCTTTATTACTAATTATTATTTTGGTACTGGGGATCGAACCCAGGGAACTTTACCACTGAGACACATCCCCAGTCCTTTTTATTTTTATTTTGAGACAGTGTCTTGCTAAATTGCTGAGGCTGGCCTCGAATATGCGATCCTCCTGATTCAATCTCCTCAGTCTAACATTACAGGTGCGTACCACTGTGCCCAGCTTGGGAGGTGGTTTTCAAGCCATGTTCCAGGAGGCAGTGGCAGCAGGGTTCCCCTGGGTCAGGCCCCAGACCCAGTGCCTTGCAGAAACTGTCGAGGCCAAATGGTGTCCCCAGAGGAGGACTAGACCATGAGTCTGAAGGCTGTGTTCAGATCCCTTCTCTTCTGCTGACTTGGAGCAGTGCCCTCTTTGAAGGGGTCCTCACTGCTCACATGGGGCAGCTAGAGGGGCTATGGAGGCCCCCAGTATAATGGGAGGGGTCACAGGTTCAAGAAGTTCCCTGAGCCTGGGGCTTTGGGGAGGGGGTGGGGAGGCAGCCTTGTAGCCTGGGCACTTCCTCCCTCCGCCTTCCCTCCTAGGCCCCAGAGGGGCCAGAGCCATTATAGAGAAGGGACTTGGAGTCAACAAAGACAAATTGGTTTAATTGACCCAAATTAGCAGCAGGAAGGGCTGGGATGGCCCAGCTGCTGGTCCATTTAATCACTGTCATCCTGTGTGGTCAGGGACAGCCCCCTCCCCCAAGGCCATGAAGGTCATCCTCCCTGTGAATGGCAGCCTCTCTGGTGTCCTCCATCTATAGGAAGTAGGGCTGGGACTTTGGGGACAAAGACAGCCTCTGGCCAGAGGCCAGAGCTCCCTATAGAGCTGACAGCCCAGCCTAGGACTTTGAGCCCCTCATTCTGAGTTCAGTTGCAGTTCTGGGGGAGGGAGGGACTCCCTGGGGCACAGTGGCACTGACTATAGGTCCTCCATTGAGACATTGTCCGTCTTCTGGGCTTTAGAGGTGGGCAAAAGGTCAGGCTCTGCTGGGCCTCCTGAGCTACTCTGCTCCTCTCTGCTCCTCACCAATTTCCTTACCAATGCTGGGGCGAGGTCAACGGAGGCCTCCTGAAAGCCTCTAGAAGGTTGCAACCCCCAGTGGCCCCTGGCGACACTCCCCAACAGGATTCCTGTCGGTTGTTCCTGCCAAGGTCTGCACTTGGAGAGGGCAGGAGGGCATTTGTCCACCGCAGGGGCCTCCAGGTTCCTGCCTGTCGCCTGCTGGAGACCTTCTTGCTTCCCACAGCAAACACTGATGGGCTGCCCCTGGCAAACTGGGCCTGGGCCTGGGCACCTGATCAGGGCTCTCAGTGACCTCATGGCTTCATCTCACAGATCCCCTTCTCCAGTGGCACCCAATTTTTTTCCCTTTTAGAATCTGATCTGCCAGGAGCTCTTGTATGCTTCTCTGAGCCCCGTGCAGAGTGCTCAGTGCTCTGTACACTTCCCAGCTCCATCCTAGCTCCAGCTCTGCCAGTGCCACACTCCAACCTGTGTCTCCTGCTCCAGGGCTCTGCCTGCTCTAGACCTCTCCGCCCTTCTGGGGCCTCTCCCAGCTGCTTCTCTTAGTGGCCATTCAGACTGTCCTTCCTCTGACAACCAGGCCATCTCTGTGAATGCTCTACTGGGTTCAACCCAGGTGCCAAAATGCACTGCAGAGAAGACCCCTGAGGGTGGAGGATGGAGCCCCTGCCAACTAGCTTCATTGGAAGCAGAACATCTTTGTCTCTCTCTATCTCTCTGTCTCTCTCTCTCTCTTTCTCTTACACACACGCTCCATATTCCACACACGTGCTTCCACTTATAAATGGGCTGCTTATCAAAAGTTCATGGGAAATTGGTTCTTAGAACTTGGAAAACACATTTCAACAAATTTTCCTACAGAGACAATATTATCAGGAGTCATCAGTCGTAGTTGACGTTGAATATCCCTTATCTGAAATGCTTGGGACCAGAAGTGTTTTTTGGTTCCTTTTCTTTTTGCATATCTTTTTTGGAAATATTAGCATATACATATGAGGTATCTTGGGGGAGGGGACCCAAACCTAGACATGAAAGTTATTATTATTTTTTTAAAATATTTATTTATTTTTTAGTTGTAGGTGGACAGAATATCTTTATTTTATTTTTACGTGGTGCTGAGGATCGAACCCAGGGCCTCACGCGTGCTAGGTGAGCACGCTACCACTGCGCCATAACCCCAGCCCCGACATGAAAGTTATCGATGGCTCATCTATACCTTACACACATAGCCTGGAGGTAATTTTACACAGTATTTTTAATGTCCTTGCATTTTGACGATGACCCATCCTGTGAGGTCAGCCGTGGAATTTTCCACTTGAGGTGTTATATTTGTGCTTAAAAAATTTCTGAGTTTGGAGCATTTTGGATTTCAGGAGTTCAGATTAGGAATGCTGCCTGTGGTAGTTATCAGTATTTATATTCCCAGACTAGCCCACCAAGTGGATTTTTACCGACAATTTGGTAATTATTTATTGAATCCCTACATGTTGAGACTGATTGGCGATCTAAGGGAGATACTTTAAATTCTAGGTCCCAGAGCAGGGGACCAAGTGAGGCAGAGGAAGTAGGAAATGAAGAGTTTCCCTCCAAATCATTTAAAACTAGGACAGGCCCGTCTTCACCACACTTTTACCTGCCTCTCCTTCCCAGGGTCCTATCCTCTGGTCTCCAGGGCCTCCACGTTCCCTTCCCTGCCCTGGTCCCAGCATTAGGGAAACTCCCTAGGCCTGTCCAGGTGCCACAGGTCCCAGGGTCCTCCCATCCTAACTCAGAGGCCTGGGTGGGTCCCACCATACTGGCTCTGCTGCACTGGGAAAGCCTTGCTCTGGCTGTGGGTTTCCATCTTGGTTTCCTATCAGAATCACCTGGGAGCAAATTCCGCATCTCTAGGCTGGAACCCAGACGCCAGCATTTAAAAATATACTCTTCAGTATGCAGCCAAGACAGCATGCAGAGCCACTATCTGACCTGTTCTGTTTCTTGCAGAAAGTATTGTCTTGTCCTACACCTCATTCCACAGGTTACCAGAATCCATAGTTGCCTGCCCGGGGACATGGCAGCAGCCACAGACACTCATTTTGCATGGGCCATCAAGGAGGGGTTTGTATCCTACTAGCCCCAGTGCAAAGGCCACCATCAGACAAGTCCACCACCACAGTGAGGGCCGGACACACTCCAAGATGATGTGACTGACCGCCGGCCAGTGGGTGGCGGGGCGAGCGACATCAGTGAGCATCTTGCTGGGTGTTCCTCATGCAGGATTCTAAGATGCCCCCTCATGTGAGCGATTCATCTTCTATGCTCTGATTCTCCATGCACCCTCTTGCTGTGAAGGAACCCTCATCTCTGTTTCTTCATTAGAGACCTGCTCTGGACAGTCCCCCAAACCCGCTCCCATTCCATCGAACAGATTTTTGCCTAAGGCTGGCAGTGTTCCAGCTGGGTCCCTCCTTCTGTCTCTGCTTGGGACCCCTGTCCATGCCTCCATTTATTTCATAAGCACACCGCTTATTTTCACCCACCTGGGCTCAGGTGGACCCCCGGTGAGCCATTGTCTGTGAGCTTGGGAGGGCCAGCACATACCCAGGGTGGAGAAAGGCAACAGATGTGAGGATCTGGGTAGAGACTGGAGGTCTGAAGCCATATTTCCCATAGTTTCCTATAGTAGTGGCAGGGGTTGCCGAGGGGCTGGCTGGACCTCCCAGCAGGGAGCAGGAGAGCAGGAGGGCGAGCACCCCCCGGGTTAACACCTGTCCATCCCCCAGGAAACCCTAAGCGGCCAGCCCAGGCCCAGCCCAGGTCAGCCATCATGTGGAGCACAGGCTCACATCCCTAAGTAGGTGGAAGGTAATTTCACATTTGTAACAATTATTCACTTAATTGGGTTCCAATTAAATCAGAGAGGGAGTGTTGGGCTGTGTCTGTTCCTTCTCCTCCTTCCTCCTCCTGCACAGCAAAGGGAGTGCAGAGGGCGATGACTAACCGGCTCTTCCTCATCTGGAACCATCTGATCCACGGCCTCAGGGGCATCTCCTGGGCCTGCTCTCTCATTGGGGCTGAACTCATTCCAGGGGGCTCAGGGGGGCTGGTTGCTCAGGCAAGCACCGATTCTTCTCCTGGACTTCTCCCCACTGGAAACAGAGTGGGTCCCAGGGAACAGCTGGCAGGGAGGCATGGCATTGTTCCCATCCACAGCACCACCCAGGTCCCTCAGTGGCACAGTAGTGGCCATCTGGGGGAGGCACAGTGGCACAGTAGTGGCCATCTGGGGGAGGCACAGTAGTGGTCATCTGGGGGAGGCAGAAAGTGGACCAAGCATTTGCCAGCTAGGCTCCTTGGGGGTGTCTCAAGGGCTACTGGGGTAACAGGGAAAGGTGGTACTTCCACCTTCTCTTCAACCAACAGCTCTGATTTCATCTGTATCGTGTATGATCTATATTATCTATATGTATTATATAAATATATTTTGATGTGTTATATATATACAAATTTCTCTGGTAAAAATATTTTAGAAAACTCACTGCTTTCATCCACTTTTATCACATCTCAGACAAGGAGACTGGGGCTCAGGAAGGGGAAGGGTCTTGCTCAGGCTACCCTGTCCCTCTAGGGGCTGGGCTGCTGCAGTGGAGGTTTCCTCATTTCAGCCCCCAATGGCCAGGTGAGAGTGGAGCTCCATGGGCGGGAGGCCTGGAGGGGAGTAAGGGTGGAGATTCCCGAGGACAGCCCTGGCCAGGACACCGTCTCATAGGGGGCACTTCCCTCCCTAGCGCTGGGGGAACTCTCCTGCTTCTGGTCTCTGGCAAAGCCCACACTGAAAATAGGTCATGGTCATGATGATCTTGGAGGTGGCCAGAGCCATGGCAGGGCTTTTGTCCGTGGGGGTGTGGAGTGCCAGCCCCAAGGAGAACCAAGCCACATCTGGGGACTCTGACTGCAGGAGCACCTCAAAGGGACCATATCTGAAGAAAGACACGTGTTCATTTAGTGTCTGGTACACAGTAGGTATTCAGGAAAGCTTTGTAGGACAAATGAATGAATGAGATCTCAGTCTGGCAGTGAGGATCTAGATTTCCAAGCTGGGTGAAAGAAATAGGCTTTGTTGTAATTTGGGATGCAGAACAGGAAAGGGAGAATCAGAGGGCCCTCAGTGTGTTCCCCAAGCCCTGCCAGAGGGAATTCCCCACTGGCGGGGTGGGCACAGCCTCTCCTGGGGAAGCGCGTAGTGTGTGAGAGGGGCAGGCTTCTCTGAAAGAATCCTCAGGCTGATGGGGGGGCACAGTCGTCCCTGGGAGTCCCCAGTGTGGCGGAGGAGGCAGAAGAGAAGGGGTGGATGCTCCTGCCCCAGGAGCTCCCTGTCAGATGAAGATCCCAGCCTTGACCTTGGCATTCCCTTGCCTGAGGGAGGAGTCCAGACTCAGGCTGAGAGGTGGATCTCTGCTTTCTGGCCTTGGAGCAGAGAGCCCTGAGTCTGGATGCCCTGTGGGAAGGAGCCAGGAGCTGTGGCCAGGCAGCAGGAGAGCCATCGGTATTCTGGTCAGGCAGCCAGTCACTGAGTTATTATTATTTCTTTTTTTTTTTTGAGCTACTTAGAGCAATTTACAGAAATCATTTAGGGGCCGTTTAGGGAGAAGAGAAAAGATGAAGACTTTTAAAGGCAAGGCCCGGGGATGGTTTTATGCAAATCAGCTTTGCAGGGACGCCAGGAAAGCCAGGAAGGAGCCTAGATTCCCAGAGGGGAGCGGGGAGAAGCCACGGGGGTGGGGTGGGGGTGGGGCTCCTGTCCCTGGCTCCCCCCACACCAGGGCTGGGAGACTTGGGAAACAGCTGGGGATCATGGAAAGGGGATCAGTGGGGACCATGTATTGGACAGAGGGTTGAGACATGGGAGCAGGCAGCCAGCTTCACTGGCTAGGCCAGCCACTCCAGGCCTCAGTCTCTCCTTTTGTGTCTGGGGCATCCTACATGGGCACAGCTAATGGCCCTGGGACCAAGCTGAATTGGTATGATACTTCCTCCCTGACACTGGCGGCCAGAGGCAGGGCTTTGGGACCCATCACCCTAGAGTCAGGTGCTTAGAGCCCAGGGACTGTGAAAGATGGTCTCCAGAGCTGTGGTCCCACACTGCCCATCTGTGACCCGGACAGTCACTTTGCCTCTCTAAGCCTCAATTTCCTGATCCAGATAATGGGGATCATGATTACCCAGTTCATTCAGGAGGCCCTACAGGGAATGAGGTGTGTGCAGTTTTTATCAAGGTGCCCAGGGCTCTGCCTCTCTTGTTCACAGTGGGTAGGGTGGGGAACTTCAGGGAGCAGAACCCTAGCTTCAAGTGCCTGCTCCCCTGCCTACACCCCAGACAGGAGAGGAGAAATCGCTCTTTCTAGGCTGGACAAGAACATAACTGGCCTTGGCTGGGCAGGATCAGAAGTCTGAGCTGGATGCCTGGGGAGCAAGGTTGTGTGTGTGTGTGTGTGTTTATATACATTTGCATGATGTGAAAGTGGAGGGGCGGGGTCATAGAGAGGGGAGTGGGGGGTGATGAGAAAACCAGTCACAGATTTAGCAAAGCTTTCCTCAAGGTTCCCATCTCCTGCTATTTGTGATGTGATTACTGGAGATGAAATCTGATTACCCCATGTGTACTGCATGCCTGCTGGGGTGCATCTCCCAGATATAGCCCAGGGGGAGCCGAAGGTGGGAGCGAACTCACACCTATGACCAGTGATTTTTTTTCCCAGCCCCCAACACCCTTGTTCAAAATCAGTGACTGGTGTGGGCGTTAGGAACCTGGGTCTTAGACCTGCCTTCACAGCTCCTGACTGCTGTGTGAACCTGGGTAAAGATCTTTCCCCTCTCTGGGGCTTAGTTTTCTCATCTTTAAGACAGAGCTGGTTCCAGATGAGAGGGGTGAGAAAGCCCCTTCTTGTTTCTCTGGTGTAAGTTTCTTTGACTTTAGAGACCTTGCCTCATTGAGTGGCACCTCTGTGCTACTTTCCAGAGAGACTGCAAGCACAAACGGCTGGCAGGGCAGATCCCCAGCACCACGGGCCTGAGGCAAGGAGGCTCAGGCTGGTCTTTCTTTCCACTGGCTAGTCCTGAGGATGCAGTCCTAACATTCTCTCCTACTAGCTAAGATTAATTGTAGCTCCTGAACCTCAATTCATCGACCCACTGAGTACCCTTGGACTCAACTTAGGGAGCAGAAGTGACTTTGGTGGAGGGGTCCCCTGACACATGGGCTGTATTTTTTTTTTTTTTTTTGGTACTGGGGATTGAACTCAAGAGCACTAGACCACTGAGCCCCATCCCCAGCCCTGTTTTGTGTTTTATTTAGAGACAGGGTCTCACTGAGTTGCTTAGTGCCTCGCCATTGCTAAGGCTGGCTTTGAACTCGCGATCCTCCTGTCTCAGCCTCCCTAAGTGCTGGGATTACAGGCGTGCACCACTGTGCCTGGCCAGGCTGTCTTTTTTCCCAGCACAACACAATAGCTGAGTGGGAAGGCTCTTGGCAAAATGGTCACCCGTGGAGCTGCTGGAGTTCCACCTGCTGGCAGCTCATTTAGATTCTGGCAGTGGTTGCTGCAAAGTGACAAAAACCCCACCTGACCCGCTTCAAAGTCCCAGGAAGTCCAGGTGTTCTGGCACCTCTGCCGCCCTGGCATCGATTGTACTGCACTGACATGGCTTGCGTCCTTGCCCCACGTCAAGGGGAACTGTACTTTCATCACCACATGCCTGGTGTTTGCCACAGTGCTCGGTGTTGAGGAAATGTTCAAAAACATGCACTAAATAAAATGATAGCTACTATTTATTGAACATGCACTATAAGCCAAGCACTGTCCCAAGTCTGGAATCTGCATTAACTCATTTATTCATTCGAACAAATCCATAAGGAACATGCTCCTCATATCCCATCGTATAAATGTGCAAATGGAGTCACAGAGAAGGTTAGTAATTTCCCCAAGGTCACACAGCTAGGATCTGGCCAACCAATGTGCTACTGAAGGAGTGAATACAGGAGTAAATTCTTTACCTCTGGTCCCTGTCACCTATTTAGCTACCAATCTGTCTTCCTAGCGGCTCCCTGGGTGGAAAGGGTGACAGGATGAGAAGGAGTCACCTCCATGATTTATTCTTTCATCTCAAAAATTGTGCTGAGCATCTCTGTGTTGGACTCTGGTTCAGACGTTGGGGCATAGCAGTGAACAAGACCTGCATGGCCCCTTCTCATCAGGGCTTCCATTCCAATGGGGGTCTGTGTACACATAGCCAGGTAACATGTCACATGAAGGAAAGTGGAGTGGAGTGTCCAGGCAGGGCTGGTCTGGTAAGATGCATTTGGGGACATCAGAGGAGAAGGTCAGGCAAAGGGGCAGCAAGACCAAGTCTCCAAGGCTCTGTGCCTGGCATGGTGGGGACAGCAAAGAAGCCAGCATGACTGGAGCTGAGCAGGACGAGGAGGCAGACACAGGAAGAAGGACAACCATGGGGTCCTTGTGAGCTGCCGGAAGGACTTTGGCTCTCACACCTGGGAGGCGAAGATTCTGAGCAGAAGCGGGGCTGGACCTGACCTGTGGTTTCCAGGATCTCCTGGCAAGTAGGGGGACGTGGTCTCTGGGCTGGGGGAAGCTGGGCACCTCCTTCTTGGCCCTGGACACAGCTACCTGGCTGGATGGGAGTTGCAGTGGCCACAGGAACCACACCAGTGCTGGGCAGGGCAGGGGACTTCCAAGAAGGACTGCAGTGAGGGCATGGGCTCAGGTCACCAGGGCCAGCGTATGACTCCTGGGGGGATAGTGGCAGAGCCTTGGGCAGCAGCCAGCCCTGTGTATGCAGCACTGGCCCCGGGGGGCCATGGAGTGGATAGTGGCTTGCTGGACCCCAGAAGTGCTGCTGGTGAGCGCAAGGAGCGTGAGGACTGAGAGGAGGGACAAAGGAGTATGGTTCCGTGTGGGATGTGAGGTGAGGTGACACAACAGATTTTTAGATACATTGGTTAAAATAAATGATTAAAATCAGTGGCATCTGTTTCTTTTTCTCACATGATAACTAGGAATGTTTTAAAGCAGACACGCGCTCTTGTTCTGTTTCTTCTGGACTGGGCAGACCCCGCCCAGCAACCTGGATTTCCAGGACAGGGACACTGAACTGCACCTGGAGGTGGGAAGGGTTCGTCCTCACACACAGCCAGCCTGAGAGCTGGGGGAGAAGCAAACCGAGAGGTAGAGGGAGAATGTGGTGGGTGAGTGGCCAGCGGGGTGGACCAAGCTTGTTTGAGGTGACTCCTGAGGCCAGCAACACTGTGGACCCTCAGTGACCAGACTGACCACATACTGAGCTGACTGTGCAAGGCAGGGCCAAACCTCTGTTGCCCACTTAACAGCTGCATGGGACGAGCAGGCTTCTCTTCCCATTGTTGGCAGATGAGGAAACTGAGACAGAAAAGTGGCATGCTCATGGCCACCTGTCACCTGCCAGGAATGGAGGAGCAGGTCCTGAGCCAGGACCTTCAGGGGCCAGGCTGCAGGACTGGGGAAGCTTGGGCTCCATTTCAGAGACTCCCCATGATCCTGAGCCTGATATGGCCAAGGCACGGGCTGCCTGCCCCAGTGTGTGGGCCCAGCCTTAGGGGCTACCATGGCAGGGAGAAGACATTGGGAAGTGGTTGCTTGGCCATCCAGATACTGGATGTTGTGGCCAGAAACTGGAGCCAGGGGATCATTCTCCACCCCAGCAGGCTGCGAAGGGAATGTGGGCCAAGGCCTGTGGCTGCTTTCTGGGGAGGGAAGGAGGAGGGAGAAAGAAACAGGGGCCAGCAGCTGGCCACTACTCTTAAAATCCAGCAGCATGTTGCTAGGAATCAAGGAAAAAAAAGATCCCAAACAAAACAAAAAAATGCAACCACCAGAAAACAGCTCTCCGGGAAGCCTTTGGCACTCTCTAACATGCTTCCCGGCAGTGAGGCCTGGCTGCAGACAAGAAAAGAAGGGAATGAACCTGTGTGCACCCATCCTTGGAGCAGGCGCTGACCCTGCTCTGGGTGCTTCCACAGTGGACTCTAGGCCATGCATCAGCAGGTGAGAGAGGACACCCTTAGTCCCCTACTGCAGAAGAGGACGCTGAGGCTTGGGAAGAAAGACCAGGCAGGCAAGTGCCCACCTCTGGCCCACTCAGCTACACTGTGGCGGAGCCAGGATTGGAGCCAGCCGGTGTGATCCAGAATCTTCCAAGTTTCTCTGGTACTTGGGTGCCTGAGGCCCTCCTGGGGCCCACACACTGACAGGTCTCCAGGGTGGGCCTGCCCCCTCGGCCTCTGGCTGACCACTGGGTGTGGAATGAGGTGGAGGGAGATCCTGTCTCTCTGGGCTCTCTTTCTTGGCCACTTTCTCCAGGACTCCTGGCTGAAGGATAAGGATCCCTTTGCACCTGCAGGGGTTGGGACTGCTGTGAGTGGTAGGCAAGTCCCTTGTGCTCTCCAGGCCTTGGCTGCTAAAATAGTAAGTGTGCTTGCAAATACTGAGCCTCTGCCATGTGAGCTGCCTGCTGCCTTCCATTTGCCATCCAGCCTCACAGAGCAATCAGGCTGAAAGAGCTGTCAGGCTGCTGCTAAGTGGCAGAGAAGGCGCTCACACTCAGATCCCCGCCCCTGGTTCTAAAGAAGGCTCTTTGCCATGCAGTGGTACCTTGGGTGACTTCTCATGGTCAGTTCCCATTTGAAGTCCCTGTCCCAGAGAGGCTGCTGCAGCAACTTCCTTCAGCTTTGCATCCATCCGCGAATTGACCTCTGACCCAATAATTATTGAGAATCCTGCCCCGATCATGCCATTCCTTCCTTCTAAAACCCTCCATGGCTCCCTAGCATTCCATTGATCATAAGGTGACAGTTCTGAGACATTGTCAAGGTCAAGAATTACCAACCCTGTACCTGGTAGACAGCCTCATATCCTGTACTTACCACCAGCATCTCTGGCTGTCCCCAACCTGGACTCTGAAGTGCTCTGAGGCTAGTAACAATTTTTGCCCTGTGTTTCTGTCCTTCTCAGGGCCTCAGACACAGGAGGTGCTGACCGTCCAGCCTTCAGAAGCAGAATTGGAACCTGGTTGTGGGCTCTTGGAGTGACACCTCTTCCTTGAAGCCTCCCCTGATTCCACCAACAGTTATGAGATTTTCCTCTCCCTCCCTCTACAGCACTTCCAAAGTGTCCATGGCTCTGCATTTGATCACAGTCTCTGCAGACATAGCTCGTCTCCCTGGGACACCATGTTATAAGCTCCTCACAGGCAGGCATCACATTTCCTTCATCTTTCCACTCAACATGCCTGGCATGTGCTTATAAAATTAACAACAATAATATTGACAACTGTCGTTTTTGCACTTTTACTATGTGCTGAGTGTGACTCTAAATATTTGGCATGTCCTAATACATTGAATCATCATAGCAACCTTGTAAGAGGTATAATTTCATCATCATTTGCAAATGAGGAAACTGAAGCACAGAGAGGTTAAGTAACTTGCCCAGAACCACGCAGGGTTTGATGAAGATGAGCAGTTTTGCTTCCAGAGCTGAGTGCAGAGGAAGGGTGAAGGTGGAGGGGGGAAAACCATGGACATCTCCAAATATGTGAAAGCAGAGCAGGGTCACTGCTGGCCCTTGTGGGGGTTGCACCAAGTGGCACACAGTGGGTGCTCAGTAATAATTGACTATTAAGATAACTAGACAGTTCAATGGCTGTTCAGATGCAGGTGTGTAGCTAGTGGGGGATGGAGGCTGAGGAGAATATCCCAGGCAGGAAGGCTGACAGTGCCCACCTGGCTCGGCCAGCCCTACTGCCTCTCACCCTGCCACTTCTGCCAGCTCCAGCCTCCTGTCCCCAGCCTTTCAGACCCCTCATACATGGGCTGGCTGCTGGCAGTTTTTCTCCTGCCGAGAACAGCCACAGAAAATTGAGATCATTTCTCTGCCGTGCTGGCAGCTGAGAAAATGGCAATTTTTTTCCTATTTCCAATCCAAGAGTTCCTTCCTATTGGACAAAAGCCCTATGAGCTTGTCGGGTCAAGGGAGAGTACGGGTCACCCCTGAGCAGCATCAGGGATATGAGGCATGGGCTGCAGTGGTCATGCAGCAGCAGGCTGCTGGCGGTAGAAAGAGGGGCCACCAACCAAGACCCCCACAGGCACAAAACAGGGGCAGGTGGAAAAGTCCTAGGAGCAGGTAACCCAGTTGCTGCAATACTCAGGGACTCAAAGGACATGGGGCTTTGCAGGCTCTTGAACTCAAGAGCCTCTAGTCCTCCTGCCCATCATGCCCCAAATCAGAGTGGCAGCAAATCAGGCCCAGCATGTGTGTGTCACCCCCATGCCCCACTGGAAGCAGAGTTTCTGTAAAAGTAGATAATTTGTTAAAAATTTAATTTTGTGCCGGGCATGGTGGCACACGCCTGTGATCCCAGCACTTAGGGAGGCTGAGACAGGAGAATCATGAGTTCAAAACCAGCCTCAGCAACGACGAGGCGCTAAGCAACTCAGTGAGACCCTGTCTCTACATAAAACACAAAATAGGGCTGGGGATGTGGCTCAGTGGTTGAGTGCCCCTGAGTTCAATCCCCGGGACCCCCACCCCACAGAAAAATGAAAATGAAAATTTGTAAAAGAAACTGAAAGTGGCTTAGTATCCCAAATGCCCTGCACAAAGGAGGACAGTTGGCCTTTGGGCTCCACTAGGATGGCTCCCCATCTTTCTGAGCCTACAAGCTCACTTTCTTACCAGGACCTGTGGGCCCTGTAAGACCGCCACCCACCCATCATGGTGTTCCAGCTCCTCTGGCCTCCTTTCAAACCCATGGCCCAGACTTTGATACTGGCTGTGGCTCTGCCCTCAGGCTCTTGCAGGTTCCGTGTGGCTATCACACAGTCCATTTCCTCCCCTCCCCTAAGTCTCTGCTCAGTGATGCTTTATCAAGTGGTCATTCGCTTTGATGCTAAACATTTCTCCCCAACACACATGCTCCTCAGAATTCCCAATTCCCCTTACCCTACTTTGTGCCATCTAACATACATAATTTACTTGTTGAATAGATTCATTACCAACTTCTGCCTTCCCTTTCCTCACGATATAGGTTCCTTGAGTGCAGGGACTTTGTTATGTCTACTGATTACAGCAGCGCCCTAGCTGAACACTTGTTGAGTGACAGGCAGGAGTGTCCGTGTATACATTCATGGATTCATCTGACTGATCACCGAATGCTTACTTCTCAGACATCCCTGGGCGTGCAGTGGCTGGGAAGTCATCACACACCATCTGCATCAAGGATGGTGGGGAAGCCCAATTAAAAGCACAGCAAATCTGTTCCTGTGAGCATTAGCGTGGCCTTGTCTAGTGGTGGACACGCTGTGGCTCCGGAGCTGGGTAGGTGATGGGTGGAAAAGTGGTCTGGTCAGAGGGAACAGCATGTGCGGAAGATCTGACATGGAAAAGAACATAACTCGTCCAGGAGACATGAAGCAGCCAGGAGAGGAGGGCAGGGGAGCTCAAGGTGAGGCTGGAGGGACCGGCATAGGGTGCGCCTGGTTCAGGGGGACGATCCCTATCTCTGTGGCTCATGTCTGTGCTTAGAACCTATTTGCAGGGCACAGAGAGGTATGGTAAGAAGACCTCCCTGTGCAGGCTCAGAAAACCTGACTTTAAAAGCTGGTGTGGCCAGGGCTCTGCTGAACCTCAGCTTTGCCCGCTGCAAAATGGGGGCCACAGGGCTACCTTCACATGGCGGGCCACGAGGAGCATCAAGTGGATCTGAACTGCAGAGACTTTTGGAACTCTCAATCAGGCAGTGTGTGACCGCTGCTGAGCAGGTATGCACTGAGCATGCGCCTCTCTTCCGGCTCCCACCGACACCTTTCCCCTGCCGTGACAAGTCTGCTGTATCATCTGAACCAAGTTGCCAAAAATACATTCGCTTCTGGGCCAGAGCCAGGCTCCCTACAGCCCCCAGGGCTCAGGGCCTGGGCAGGAGACCTGCAAGGTGGGGGCCTAGAACCTCTGGGCAAAGGGGCACCTCTTCCATCAGACTCTGAGCAAGCAAGCGACCATGGTCACCTGTGAGGGCTGCTTATCAGATGGGGCCTCTGCGAAGATGAGGCTGCCCCTCTTGTCAAAAGAGGTACTCCCTGAGGGCAGGAGCCAACTCCCCACCTCCTCTTCTCTCCTTCAGTCAAATAGATAGGATGCCACCCAGTGTGGCTGCGGCTGGCTGTTGAAAGGCTAGTTGCCTCCAGGGCTATGTTCCTGGGGAGGGGTCCGAGGGCAAGGGGAGGGGTGTCCTGGATGCCTGCTCTCTCTGGGGCCAGGGGTCTGCCCTGGAGGTTCCCATGTTGTTTGGGACTGGGAATCTTAGATGGAGAGGCCTCTGGGAACCTGGACCATTTTAGGAGACATCCATCCATCCTGGTGACAATGGGCACACTGTTCTCTGAGGCCCTAGGATCACGAGAGATGAGCCCAGGGACACAGAATAAGCTGAGAAACCCCATACCAGCAAGTGCACATGCCCCCACCGCTACGAGTTTGAACCGAATAGCAAAGTCCTTCATGGGAAGAGAGTATCCAGTTGCTCATTCCCATAGGCCAAAAAGGTGTGGGTGAGAACGCAGAAGGAAGGACTCAAGATGGATAAAAAGGAGAACTTTCCAAAGGCAGATAATTATTTAGATAATTTAGGCAAAAAAAGAGAGATTTTCTTCAATTATCTTTCCTACCCCCATTTTTTTTTTTGCACTGAATAATTCATTCTTGCATTCATTCATTTGTGCAACAAGCACTGAATTATCTAGGTAATTGCTTCCATTTTCCACTCCATCCTGCTGAGCTGTCTGCTAGCCAGCAGAGCCTGGGGTGCTGGGGTGTGTGGGGAGGGGCCAGGATGGAGGGAGGGGGAGCTAAAAGGGGCAAATGGGAGAGTGGAAAGGGGAAGGTCACTTCTGGACTTGCAGCCTATAGGTGCTAAAGGTGCTCTCAGGGCTGGCTTGTCCCCATGTGACCACACTGGCCTCACTTGTCTCAGGGCCCCCTCCCTTGGGCTGTCCATTTGTCCTCCAGAGACTGGTGCGTGGCTGGCTGAGTGCTGGTGCTCCGTGACACACTGCCTCATCCTTGGGGACTGCTGGAGATGGCACATCCAGCTGAATGGCTAATAACAAGTCCTGCCTTTCTTTGCATTTAAAAAGACAGAGAAGGAATATAGGAAAAGACATTTATTTTCTTAAAAAAATACACGCACACAACCGGTTCATTAATTTCTTATTAAAATTCCGTGTTGAGCACGGGTGAGGAAGGAGTAAGGAAGACCCTGGGGAAGGGGCGGGGAGGAGCATCATCTCTGCTTGTTAGCATCTGCTGCAGGCGCCAGTGGAGGGAGGCTGAGGAAGACAAGGGGTGATGAAGGGGCTTCTCATCACCAAGCCAGGGTGGGATGGGGCTTGGAGAGTTCATCCTCCCCTCTCCTTTGGCAGAGGAGGAAAAGAGGTCTCAGGGAGGAGTGAGATTCCTGGGGCTATGCTGCAAATGGATGACGGTCAGGGTTTGAACCCAGGTGTCCTGCATCCTGAGGACCCTGGTTTCAAACTGCTTTGAATGTCAAGAATCTGGGGTTGTCTGGCCTCTGCAACTGGGTTTGGAGCTCCTGATAGGGAGCTGGGGAGGAGACTCCAACCCGTCTGTGTTTCTTTTTTAGTGCTTGGTCAGGTTTATTAACGAACGCTCCAATGATGGATTGCCTGGACTGCTTGCGACCAGAGGCTAGCTCCAGACTGGAAAGAGGCCTCTCTGGAAGAGGCTGTGGAGAGGGGGGATGGCTGGGTTGGTGGAGCCTGCCGTCAATCCAGGAGCCCTGCTTAGCCCTATTCAGGCTCTGGGCTAGTCCTGATTCCAGAACTAACTTGGAGGGTGACTTTGGTCAACCCCTGGCCCTGTGTATCCATTCCTCAGCCACACACTGGTTGAACATGGTGGCTCTGTGGTGGCTCATTGTGGATGTCATTACATCATATGGGAACAAAGTGAGACTCTGCCCCAGGCAGTGGGCCAGACCCTGGAGGTGGGGGGCACCCCCTCTCAGGGTCTTGTTTCTGCAGTAGCATCACACTTGCCCCCAGTCTCAGGGATCTGTGGGGGCCTGTTTGGCCCCCAGTATGGGCCCGGGAACTGCCCTGAGAGTCCACAGGGACCATACCTCCCGCAGCCAAGCACCCAGCCTTCCTCAGAATAGATTCCAATAAAGCTCATTTTCTGCCACCAAGTTTATAACACATCCCCACCTACTGGCCTCGAACATTAACAAGGCTGTGAGATGGCACAGGGCTCCATGTGGCCAGGAGGAGCAGGGGGTGGGAGGAGGGAGACAGCATACACCTTGCTCGCAGCAGCAGGGCCACCTCCACCTGGTGCTCGCCCTGTCCTCTTGCATCCCAAAAAGGGTCCCCAGCTTGGGCGGTCAAGGGAATGGAGTGGACAACGTGGACACAGCCTGTAGGAGAAACTCTGGGCTGCCAGGCTGGGGGCCACATACCCTGGAGATCATGCCCTCAGAGCAATAGGGGACACTGTATTCATCTCCTGAGACCATGTCATAACATGACACCTGAGACACATATGTCTTGTAGGTCACTCAAGGGGCATGACATGGGCCTGCTCCTTCCTTTTGCTTTCTTCCTACTGTCTCTTCCTGTCTCCTTCCCTGTCCATCTCCTGCCCCAGGGCCCAGAGCTCTCTCCTCTCACCCCATCCATTTCTTCTGAGCACCTACTATGTGTGAAGTGAGAGATGAAGACATGGAAGACATGACTCCTGTCCTCAGAGCAGGTGGGGATCAGGAGATAAACACACCTGTGCAAATGCTTCCTGTGTGTGTGCCCAGCCTGGGCTCATCCCCGAACGGCAGTAGGATATGCAGAGGCAGCACCGATACTTCTGTTGGAGCAGAAGGGCTACTGGGGGACAGTCAGTGGGAAATCTAGGGAGATTCCCTGGAGGAGGTGATAACTGAACTGTGCTTTGAAGGGTTGGGGAGGATTTGTGGAGGAAGGCTGATCCAGATGGAGGGACGGGCACGTGCAAAGCAGAAAGGCAGGAGAGTGAAGAGTGATGCCTTATAAGGCACATGGAGCATGGAGAGGGGCGTGCCACACACAGGAAGATGTCGATTGAAACAAGATCATGGAGGACGCTGGACACCAGAGCAAAGAGTGTATCCTTGATCCCCCAGCAGTGGGAAGCCAGTGAAGTTGACTGATACAGCAGTTGATATGATCAGCTCTCCAAGAGATTTAGCCACCATCCGTTCCTCCCAAACTCATATTCAAACTAAATATGGAAGAGAGTCTCCCTAAAGACAGATACAAGACAATGGCCTTCACAGATGATCTCTGGAAGAGGCCTTGAGACTGGCAACAGTATGGGGGCACCCAGATACCCCCACCACACACCCTTTGAGCTGAGCTGGGCCTCAAAAGGGAGTGGGGGCCTCTGTTCAGCAGTCCTGGCAGAAATAGAGGAGGGGAGGGAAGGAGACCACACTGCCTGTGGAAGGTGGGGACAGGAGGGAGGCAGGCCAAGGTCACCCTATCCAATGGCGCCAGAGTCAGACAGAAACCCAGGCTACTTGCCTCCAGTTTGGCTGTGTGGTCAGAACCCTGTGGCCCCAAGATCCTGCCAGGCGTTGAAAAACTGCAACTGCCCCTCCACTGCACAGCATCCTGGATCGCCCAGAAAACCCAACCATGAATTAGAAGTAAGATTAAGTCCATGTACCTTTCTTAACAGAGGATATGGTTGGCAGAATGGGCCTCGGGCAGCCTTGGAGGAGGAAGGGCCAGGGGACCTTTTTTCGGGGGGATGTTTCTTTTATTTGTGCCTTCCTTATTTGGGAGATCCCCAAGTTTTAAACATCTTCCCCTGAGGCAGGGGAGACTAAGACATGGGATGGGGAAGAGGCTTCTGGTCTTAGGGGAGGGGCTTGGAAAGGGAGTCAGACAGTCAGGAGGTGGAAGCCTGCCCCACCTCAAGTATTTTCTTCCTGCAGCTAGGTCCAGAGCCCCATGAGTATTGGCACTGTGCTAGCAGTGGCTGTGTGGACAGATAGAAGAAAAAGCCACTGCTCTGCCCCACTGCTCCAGGACCAATTGCAGGGAGAAGTCCTGGGTTCCTAAGGAAAACAAGAGGCAGACAGCAAACACTCCCAGGTATTTGCAGGCAGGGACCAAGGCCCACCTGGAACTGGAGCTTAGGAAGCTGACAGGATGCTGGCAGGTGATAAAGGGGAAAAGAAATTTAGTGCCAAGCTGAGGGATCAGGAATGTGGACAGTGGGGACCTAAGGGCAGTGTTTGAGCTGCCCTGAGGCCTTAACCGGATGGCCCGATGGAAGCCTGACAGCAAAATGCAAAGGTAAGAAGAACCATGCCTAGACTCAGTCCTGAGCTTCCAGGTTTCCTGCTGCTGGGCACTCCAATTCCATGCTCACTAGGGCCAGTCACCAGCAGCCCGTGCAGCTCCAATGTACAGACCAGCCCACCTCGACCTCTTGCCCATCTTCAGTCTTGCAAACTCCAGCAGGCAGAGATTTCTGGTTCCTGCTGCACACCCAGCCGCCCCACCCCTTCCACCTACTCCAGCCACGCTCTTGCCCTGCCCATTGCTCTCATAGAGAACTGAGGTTTGCTATCTCTGGTGAACTGAAAGCAAACAGCCCTTTGGAGTCACTCCCCCCCGGGGAACAACCAATCCCCATCCATACAGGGCGGCCAGCCGACTTCCCTCCCCCTCCTAGCCCCAGGTCCCTTGGATTCTGAGAGACCATTCTTTTTCTTATTCTTTCAACCTTGAGATTGCGCCCTGGTCAGGGTGAGAGAGGCCGCTGGTTAGAGACCTTGGGCACACTCATGGCGGGCTTGGGCAGGCTCCTAGGGACTGGTGGGCAAAAGCTGAGCTCGGAACATGGAGAGTCTTCCACTAACGTGGAGAGGCCACTACCCCCTCCGTCAAGTCCTTCTCCATCCTGTCCGAGGCTCACCCTCAGCGTGGGGTATAGAAACCTTCTCCACTCCGCCCTTTCTGGTTGGGGAAATGTGTCCCGGGTCAGTTGGATACACGTTGGAAAGGAGCAGAGGCCGTTCTCCTCCATTCTCCTCCCTCCCGTCCTCTCCCTCTCCCCTCGGTCAGCGCCCCTCGCCTCTTGGAGCATCTCCAGCTTGCGGAAGGCCCGCCGCAGCCACCTTCCGTCTGGTCTGAGTTACCACACTGGGGGGCTGTTCAGAGACCTTCTGTCCCCCACCCGTGTCCCCGCTGTCCCACTGCCAAAGCGCGCCAGCCCGGGCCTTTCCCTCTCCAACCCCTTTCCGGCGGAGCCCGGGGCGAGCCTGGGGAGCAGACGCAACAGATTGCAGAAAGCGAGAGCGCGGAGCCCGCTCCCTCCGCGCGCCCTGCCGCCGGCCTGCGCCCGCTGCCCAAACCCCCGCCTCCCGGCTCTGCTAAGCCGGCCATTTAGATGCAGCTCACAGGACCGCGGGCGGCCGGTTAGCCGCGGCTCCCCGGGCCCTGTCAGTCCACTTCCCTTCCCCAGGACCGCCGCAGGAAGCCAGACAGCGGGCCGCGCGGCCCCGCACCCGCCTGCGCGCCAGCGCCGGACGAGATGCGATCGCGCGGATCCCCACAGCCCCGAGCTTGGCCCGCAGCAGGGGGAAACCGCGGGTGGGAAAGCTAGCATGCGATCTAGCGGACCCTTCTAGATTACCGTAGGCGGACACGCCCCCAGGTTCTCGGGTTTGGACCCTTCTTTCTTACCCGGAGAGAAATGGAGCGGACCCTCCCGCCCACCCCTTTTCCTGGGCCGGGCTCGGTCCCCTTGGCGGGTCTGGAGCTTCAGCTCCCGCCAGAGGGCTTAGGGGCCGGCGATAACTCTAGCTGCAGCCCAAGACGCCAGGCTGGGAGCGGCGGCAGAGTCCGGGGGGTGGGGATAGGGGTTTTCCTTTCTCTGGTCCTCCCTGTGTCCCCTCCAGTGGCGCCCACCGCATCTTCACCCCCGAGTCTGCGCCGCGACACTTACCGTGGGCGAGCAGCGCCGAAAGGCAGAGCAGGGCGGCGCCGCCGCGGCCCGACATCCCTGGGGCCATGGCCGAGGCGGGGCCGAAGGGGTCCGAGGGGGCAACAGTCGACGATGACTTGGCCCCAGGATAGGCTTGGTCACATCCAACTCAGTGTGGCGGTGGCGCCTAGCTGTCTCTGCTGCAGCTTCGGGGGCCAGGGAGCGCAATTCGGGGACACTTTGCGGGGAGGGGGCGTCCCAGGCGCCGCCGGCTACACCCTCGGAGCTGGTGGGGGCGCAGCTCCGGGCAGGAGGAGCCTCCACCTCCCTCGGCTGGTGCCCCCTGCAGGATCTGTGAGGCGAGGGGGGAGCCGCACGTGCAGTCCCGGGGCTCGGTGGCCGCGGACGTCCCGGGGGCTGCCTAGAGACGAGCGCCGAATCCCCTGGCCCCGCGGCCCAGCTCGAACCTGAACTCGCTCGAGGGTGCAGATTTCCAACGGAAGCCCCGATTTCCTTGGTTTCAGAGACAACCCCACACTGAGAGCGCAGCTTTCTTCCTCCAAGACCCCTGCAGCGGCCCCAGCATAAAAATCCTAGGTCGGGAGCAAATGAATGATTTCTTTTGCAAAGAGTAAATCAAGGCAACTTTAATCCATCCAGAGAAGGAAAAGTTTCCGTGCAGTGCTGAGACGGGCGACGTGGATCGCCACCACCCTAGGCGACGCCCAGACGGAACGCCGGAGGCGGGTGGCTAGATGTTTGTCCCCTCGCAGGGCTCGCTCCTAGACTCCAGCGCTCTCTCGCGCGTCTCGACCAGGGCCCGCGCTCATCACAGGCAGGCCTCGCGCCTCCTGGCCCGGCAGCAGCTTGCTGTCTGAGGGTAGGGTGGCGCAGCCGGAACCGGCTACCCCATAGGAGATGAGACAGGGCTTCGAGAAACAAGGGACCGGTAAAGCCTGCTATTGCGCCCAGATCCGAGCCCTTCCTACTCAGAGCATCGACTCCAGCCTCCAGACCACAAACGTTGTAGGATGGAGAGGGGCTCCGCCAACCCTCTGCAGCTCCCGGCCTCCCCTCCCGGGTCTCGCTGTATCAGCAGAGAGGCGCGCTGCCCCGCCTCGCTCCTCGCCTTCCCTGGGGGGACCTGCACAAACCTTGAACTTTTCCAGGGTTCAGACTCTCCGACGTCTCCTTCTCCCAGCCGCCCCCGCCCTGCCCCTGGACGCCCGCTCGCCCGCTGTCTCTGTGCGGCAGGGCATCGGCTCTCGCTCTCTTGGAGTCAGTTTGGGCGAGAGGATCGCCGCACCAGTCCCAGCTGCGGGTGGCGAGACACGGGCACCGAGCCAGCGGCCAGGGCACCCGGCACCTGCGCAGCCCCGGGCCGGGGAGGCGGCAGCTGGTGCCTATCTGGCCGAGCCGAGAGGTGCCAGCAGGGGGGCCGGCTCCTCATGGACGTGTGTAGGGGGAGTAGAAGAATCAAGGAGCAATAAGGAAGAGGAGGCGGGGGAACCACAGTTGCACGAAGCTGTCGCCACCGCCGCCACTGCCTCCTCGGCGCTCGCGCCTGCTGCTCCACCGTAAAATACTCGGGAGACACACTCGCGCTTGCCGCCCCCCTCCCGGGTCGGGGATTCAGCGCCCACCCGAGCAGTAGCGGGCGCAGAGCTTAGCGCGCTCGCTCCCCTCCTTCTCCTCCCCTCCCAGATTCCCCGTGGTCACGTGGCCCCGGAGCGCGCGGCCCACGGCTCGCGCGCCACGGAGGCTCCCCCCACCCCAGCTCCCCCTCGTCTGTCCACGTGTCCATTCCGCATTCCTAGCCTGGGGGCGCGCGCGGCTCCTTAATGAGACTTGGGCAAGAACCGACCTAGCGATTCCGTTCTCCTCGGTTTTACGTTTCATTTTTCCTCCCTGACGCAGGCTAGCGCTGGGACCCGAGTGGGGTTGGCCGGCTGCAGCGGTTGCGTTTCTCCCCGGTACATGCCACCGCAGTCGCTGATGTCCCTTTTCAAAGGATGTGAGCTCCCCGCCGGGCGTCGGATGTGTTCTACAGTCGTTCTGCCAGAGGCGCGGGTAGGGGGCACCCTACCCCCACCACCAGGGTCTGCGTGGAGCTTTTCCGGTGGGAATCAGCCTAGCTGCCGCGCCCAGCTCCTCTTGCGAGGAGCTCTCGGGCTCAGCTTCGTGCAGGCTTGTGCCAGGCTGGCAGCAGGGGGTGGGGGCCAGAGAGGAGGGACTGCCAGCTCACAGGTTGTTTTGCAAACCTTTAAAGGGGGTTGGGGTTTGGGCGAAGAACTGCCCTTCCAGCGCATTCGCTCAGGCACCTGCTGGTGAGGGGGAGGGGTGGATAGGATGGCAGTTCATTCCCACCATCAGGCCCCTTCCATTAGTTCACAACCAAGATCAGACCCGACAAGTCAACCGTCAACGGTCAATCAAGCATTGGATCAATAGCAATGATTTTGTAGCATCATTGGGCATCATGTCCTAACCCCCAGAGGCCTGATCTCAATCCTGCTCTACTCCGGAGGAAAAGGGTCTTCAGTCCTATGCCCCCCTTTTGGGGGTAATGGGTCTTGAAGATTACCCCTCCATACCTCTGCACTCAACTAGAATGGAGAGTGTGGGGAGAGATAGGTCTGAACAATGCTGCATAGGGTGCTCAGTTCTGGCCCCTATCTGCCTGACTCAGCCCTCTTGACCCTATGAGTTTCCTTTTCGTCCAGGAAAAGTGATATTTTGATTTTTGGATAATGATCTTGGATGGCTCCAGAAAGCCTTCCTCTTCCCTGGCTGCTGTCTGTCCCTGCCTCAGCTTGCCTGCAGGAGCAGCTTTCACCCCTCCCCCACACCCACATCAGTCTGGAGCTGGAGATGCAGCATGGAGAGGGTTGGCCAGGCTCTTGGAGGCCCTGGGGATGGAAGATGCTGGAGTAGTCAAAGAAGATGATTCTTATTAGGCCCCTAATGCCTGATGGCAATTAATGTCACCCAAGGGCTTATTAACCATCCCACTGAGAGGCAAGCTAGCAATCAGGCTGTGTGTGTGGGAGAAGGGGGAGAGAACCACCTCCTGAGAAAAGAGAGGGCTCCAGAAAGGAAGGAAGGAAGGGAGGGTTCTTCTACCCCTGCCCACATGATCGGAAAGGACATGGGATATGAGGATGGCCGGAGGTAAGATAAAAGGCTACTTCCTCCGGCGATGTGGACCAAACTTCCCTTCACTATTCTTTGCAACTTCCATAGGAGCTGGAGGGCCATCACTTCAGCCCACTCTGGAAACTGAGCACAGTGTTCTGGTCAAGATATCCAGGGACTCAGACACAGGCTGCTTCTCCCTGCCCCTGACTCAGTTTCCCCTCCTTCCTTCCTCTCTTTCACAACAGTAATGTGCATATAACCAACATTAAAACATTATGGGTACAACAGTGAGCAAGACAGAAGTAACCCGTGCCCCCATTCTACATTTGGAAGGGAACTTATTTTCTAGAAGGGAAGGCAGGAAGGCAGACACGAAGCTTATAATTGAATATAGTTGTGCTACCTGGAGTTATGTGCTTTTTGCTCATCTTATGGAGAAAACAGAGGCCCACGTCAGGAAGGATGAGGGTGGCCCCTATGCTCTTTAGAGGACATGATTTCAGCCCTGTTCTTTCTGTACCTCCTACGTGGATGGAGTAGATCTTGTCTTGTCCATGTGTCTGATATCACCCTGAGATCATCCTCCAAGTGCTAGATCTCTCTCCTCCTTGCCTCAGAGAAGGAAAGGACTGCTGATACCCACCTGGGGACTAGAATAACCAATGACTCCACCTTCAGTGCCCTGTGGAACTGCTCCTTTTGGCAGTGCACACTCCAGGGCTCAGGAGGAAGCAATTGGTATGAAGAGGGTATGGCCAGTTGCTCCAGCTGTTCCCATCTTACAGGTGCTTTACCTGTGGAGGAGGTCATATATTCCCTCTGCCTTTCCTACCAGACCAAAAAGATGTCCTTGGCCTCACCTGTGAGTCCTAATCATGGATTCCCAACAGCCATGACACTGGAGCCTGGAGAGCAGGAGGTCAGTGGAGCAGTTCCAGGTGGAACCCAGGCTGGAGGGAGGAGCCATGCCAAATAAGCGCCTTCTTAACTTAAGGCACTATTATCCCCTTTTCACTTTCCCTTCCTGGTTGGGGTGGAGTGTCTTTCTAGATAGACAATTGGCTGCAGTTGAGGGTTGTCTCAATTTCTGGCTTCTGGGATGCCTGGAACAGCCCTAGCCCCCTTCCAAGTAGATGGACAGCTAGCAGAGTTGTGCCCCCAAACCCCTGCAAGGATGCCCTTCAAGGGCCCATACTGAAACCGGAACCCACTTCCTCCCCTGCCCACCCTGCCCCACAGTGGGCCTTCATAGCATGCCTTTTAGCACACCACTGGTTGTCAGGGTGCCTATTAATAGAAGATAGAACAAACCAATGAGGGACATCATCACTAAGAGGCTGCTCCTGGGATCACTATGGAGTCCCAGTCTTTTTTCAGCTAGAGGAGGGCTCCAGATGTCCTGAGTTAGCCCTCTCATTTCACAGCTGCAAAAATAAAGGCCTATTAATTCAGTCACCTTATTAAATACTTTGAATTTTTATTGATTTCTAATTTTATGTATGAAGTATTGTGCTAGGTGCTAGAATGCATAGGTTGAACAAGACAGCCAAGACCCAGATGGTACAAGTTCAAGAGCTTCAACAAACCCATATTGAGAACCTAGTAATACTAATTGCTAACATTAATGAGGGCTTTTTATATGCCAGGCACTCTTGACAGGTATTTTGCATGCATTATCTAGATCCTCACTACAACTTTCTAAAACAGATACTATGATTATTGCCATTTCCAGATGAGAAAACCAGGGCTCAGAGAAGGTAAGTTCCTTGCCTAGCGTTATGCAGCTAGAAGGTAGTAGCACCACAACTCAAAACCAGAGGAATGTGATTCCAAAGCCCAGTGACGTAGCTCACTTAACACTTTCACATGATGTGTAATGGCTCAGGATCACATAGGTGACAAGACCACCATCTCTCCCCGGACGTGCTTATGGAACTCTAGGCTTAAACAGGACATTCAACCCAGGGAGGGCGGTGTGGTAAAGGAGGTCAGCACAGAGTGTCTGGCAGCAAGGGGCCTCTGAAGAGAGGCCAGTGCTGTCTGCAGCACTGACCTGAGGAGCTTGGTCTCTCACCTCTTTTTCTTGGCACCCAGACTCACACCTACATGCCGCTAGATTTACATCCAGTTTAGTACACAGTTATGCAGACATTTGGCTATCCTAACAGTCACCCAGCCTCGACCCTGCACCTGGACCTCTTTGCCTCTCACCTCAGATTCCAGGACCCCTGCTAACCCACAGGTCAGGAGAATGACAGCAGCTAAGGGCAGCAGGCATAATGGCCAGCAAGTGGGTTTCCCAAGTGGACACCTGGTTCCATTTCTGAAAGATGAGGTAGTCTGTTCCAGCTGTCATCACAAAATACTGCAGACTAGGTGACTTAAACAACAAGTTCATTTCTCACAGTTCTAGAGGCTGGAAGTCCAAGATCAAGGTGCTGTCAGTTTGGTTTCTCCAAAGTCTCTTTCCTAGACTGGCAGATGGATGCCCTCCTGCTGTGTCTTTGCATGGTCATTTATATTGCTCCTGCATCCCTAATGTCTCTTCCTCTTCTTATAAGGACACCAGTTGTATTGGATTAGGGCTCCATGCTAATGACCTCATTTCAACTTAATCACCTCTTTTAAAACCTGATTTTCAAATACAGTTGCATTCTGAGTTATTTAGAGCTGGGATTTTAACATGTCAATTTTAGGGGGACACAGTTTGGCTCATGACAGTGACTATAATTGATTATGCAAACTGAGATAATTTTTGAGAATAAAAAGGGATGATATTAATTGTTACCTCATAATGGCAACCTTAAGTGGACCATTGAGGGCAAACTAGAACATATGGCTACCTAATATCCTGGCCCTGCCACTCCTTCTGCATCTTTGCTTTGAATCGCATCTCTCTCAAGCCCTGAGCACATTACCCTCTGCTCAATTTCCCTCTGCATCTTGAGCACCCATTCATCTCTACCCAGTAAATCTTGCCCCCATAGGGTCCTGTTCTCAATTTAGGATTACAGGTTAGAATCTGTCTGCTTCTATTTTTGTAGATAAGAAACCCAAGGTCCAGAGAGAGCTAGTGATGGACCGGAGATCACATAACCAGTTACCAACTCAGACAGGAATATAACCCTGCATCGGGATGGGCTTGGCTTCCTGTCCCACACTGTCCACCCCCAAGTTTCCCCACCAGGCTCGGCTCTGCTGTAGAATGAAGGAAGGAGGCTCCTTAGATCATTGTTTCAGAGGTGCAGCCCTCGTCAGTGTGGATATTGGTTCAGCTCAGACCTTGGATTCTGGTTCTAGTAGTTGTATTTATGTTCTCACCACTCTTTTATTTTCATCTGGAACTTGATCTCCTCTATGAAGCCCTCCCCAACACCTCCCAGGCCACCACTCCTATTCTGTGTACCCATAGGTCTGGTGTCTCCTGCATCTAAGCATCTATCTGGTTGTGCTGACACGTCTGTCTCTTCTTATGCAGAGGAGACCCAGGAAGGTAGGTAGTCTGTGCTGTCGCCATCCTATCTATATGCCCCTGTCCTGACATCTGTCTAGAACTCAGTTAATGGTCATTGAAAAGTGAACTGTCAGTTACCTCCTATGTGCTAAGAGCTCTGTTAGATGAGTGAGATGGTCCCTGGCCTCAGGGAGCTAACCAGGTACGAGAGACAGGAGGGCAGACACGGTCCCAGGTACATGGTGGCAGTGAGTACGGCCACAGAGGGAAGCACAGGGGCCATGGGTGTCTGGTTCAGCCTGGGTTACAGGTGTGATTGGATAAGGGAAGTCTTCCTGGAGGAGGTGATTTTTGAGTTGCACTGAAGGAAGGACAAGTTGTCATGGACCAGGGGAAGTGGCAAGAAGAGGGAGCAGAGAGGAGGTACAGGAAGAGGGAATCCATTTCATAAGCCTGGTGCAGGAAGCCTGGTGCATGAGGGAGCTGGATCTCGGCATGGCTAGAGCACTTGAGAGCTGGGGGAGCTGGGAAGAGGGCTGGAGAGGCATGCAGACACACGGTCCCCAGGCACAGAGGCACCTGCCTGTGCTGACACATGCTCAGAGCTGCTATATTCAGTCTCAACTTCACACATAAAGGCCAAAGACACTGGGAGGCTTATACAGCATTTTCGCAGCACATGTGTATGCACATGCACCCCAGCTCCTGCAAAATGAGTGACCCTTTGAACCATCTGTTCACAGGTCTTTTTACTTTCATTTCCTTAGAATCTCTACCTTTGGTTCCTCTTCAGACAGCATACTCCTTCCAGCTCCCACCCATGCCCAACTCTGACTCTGGCTGTTCCCTTTCCCTTCCTCCCTCCAGCACACGTGGACAGTAAGCTGGGACCACCCCGGGCTCCCAGCCAAGGGAGGATTTGGACCTGCGCCATGCAAGCTGGATGCTGCTCTCCCCTCCATTCCTCCCCACCCCATCCCCCTTCCAGCTTCACTTAATTCCAGGGTAAAGCACTGGCCAGACACACACACACACACACACACACACACACACACACACACAGAAAGAGAGAGAGAGAGAGAGAGAGAGAGAGAGAGAGAGAGAGAAAGAGAGACTATCTCTGCCACAGCCCAGCAGCTAAGTGGCAGCAGACTCTTGACCTTACTATGAGTACTATGACTTCCATGAGTTGGCTGCTGTGTGCAGGCGGGAGGGGACGAGCTGGGGCCTCCCTGCTCCCCAGAGGATCCTGAGCTGCTGCTTATGACCCCACGCAGCTGTTGAGCCAACTCTGCCTAGCCCCTGGGGTTGGCACCACCTAAGCACTGGATGGTGAGTGCCAGTCTGGGCTGCTGGGGAAGGTGAGGGAGGAGCCAGGTCTGGATTGAGGAGGCCAGTTCTTCTGGGAGGGAAGCCCTTTCACTGCAGACTCTGAGTCTGGATAGTCATCCAAGCCATCTGGGTCTTTGTGAACTTTAGGGGTTTTCACACAGTGGGTACTTCTCCAGCTCTCATTTCAGAACTGGAATCAAAACCAGGTTCCCCTTCCTGTTCTCTTAAGATGGGAATTCTTGCTTTAGTTTCCTGCACTATCTCTCAAATGTAATCCTCAGATCACTTACATTTTAGTCTTATTCTCGAGCCATCTATGCCTTCCCACTGCCTGCAGGATTAATTCCAAATGCCCTAGATTGGCACTGAGGGGTTGATGCAGCCTCCCAGCCTATCCCCACTTCGACCTACTCTCTCCCCTACGAGCTGTGCCTTTCTCTCCCTGGAGCCCTGTGCCAAGCATTTGCTGTGGGCACACCTGTTCCTCCTTCCTTATCTTTTTGTGGAGGCTTTTCTTCCAAGCCTCATTCTACCACCCCCAGATGGAATCAATCACTGTCTGCCTCATAGTTAGAATTCACCCCATCTCTGTCTTAGCTTCCTCTCTTCACTTATAAAATCCTTAAGGACAAAGAGTATATTCTGTTCACCTTTAAATCTCCCACAACATTGAACACAGTACTATGCATGAAATAAATGTTCCTAAATGTTTACTGAGCAAATGAATGAATGGATGGTGGGCTCAAAAGAGGCACTATTTTGGAGGTCAGTGCTCTGCATGGTCTTGGGTACTCTCTATTCGTTATTTCTTTGAAAGTTCACTACAGTCCTGAGTGACATATAAATATCTCCATTTAGAGAGAAGGAAGAGGAAGCTCAGAGAGGCAAAGTAACTTGCTCAAGGCTACACAGCTAGAAAAGGGTAGACCTGGGATTTGATCCAAAATCTGCTTCTGCAGGCTATGTTCAGTTTACCTGCTCTGAGCACATCCAATTACAAATGCCTTTGGGATTGATCTTCTGGGACATGAGCACCCCAGAATCCACTAGCAGGGAGCACCCAAGGGAGTCAGGGGCATCAGTAGAGTGATTTCCTTAGCTGAGACCCCATTCCTGTCCTCAAGCCAGATAAAGCCATGTTCTAGGCTACAGCACAAAACAGAGAGACAGATGCTCTTTGGTCTTATGGGGGCCCTGTTTCCACCAGTCTTGGGTGGTTCCTAGAAGCTTCTACTGGATGTTTCTGAACCCAACTCCTAGAGCCACATGGCCTGAAGTCAAAATCCTGGTTTTGCTGTCCACCATCTGTGTGATCTTGGACAACTAATTTAACCTCTGGTGTTCAGTTCATCTGTAAATGAGGATATTGACAGTCACTCAGCACTTGGGAGCTGTGCCTGCTCATGGCCCTGCTCTGTGAATGCTCAGTACCGTGATCATCCGCACCACATTGCCGCTCTGAGATGGAGACCCCAAAGGGTTCGCCTTCCCGCACAGTCGTCTCCCTCTTGCTGTGTGCTCCGGACAGGCTGCTGTGTGCGCTGGGCCTGCCGTTTGAGGCAGGGAAGTAAAATTGGGCAGGGAGAATAGTTCCAGAGAAAGCCAAATCAAAGTGACTTTTGTGGTGACAAATGCTTAATAATAACTTTACAAATCCAGTTGAATTACTATGAATAACAAGCCTCTTTTTTCTTCTTCCTTTTTTTTATGTGTATGGATACTGCTCCTGTCTCCCAGAGAGCACACAGCTACAACCCTGAAATCCACCCAAAAGAATCATTACTGGGAAAACAAACTAAAAATAACCCCCAAAGGAAAGAGTGCCAGCTCAGAAGTGCTTCTTTGGAGGTGGGGGCGTCCAAGGCAACTTTGCTGCTGCTTCTGGGGTGAGAGATGCTAATTTTTATAATGCCGTTTGTCTCTGCGCCTACAGTCTGAACCCCCAGGACACCTTCAACATGCCTCTTGGACATCTGGCCCCTGTGCCATCTTCTGGTGGCTCAGGGAAGGGTATGGCAGGTGGGGGGCTCCATTCCTTGTCCCTGATGCTGGCTTGGTTACTACCCTGTGGGACCTGGTCTACTCCTTTTCCCTTTTTGAGGACCAAGATCCTGGAGTTGGCCCTGGCCACCTCTCTGCCTGTCCTGTGAGATGACCTGATCCAGAGCCCTCCACCTCTACTGAGAATCTCCCCGTGCCAGATGCTCGGCTTGACCTTATTTTCACTTCAAGGCAAGTTCTCATTTTCCAGGTAAAGAAAGGAGACACAGAGAGGCTGAGTCACTGGTTCAAGGGCACACAGTTGGAATTTGAACTCAGGCCAAGTTGGCCTGAGGATCATGAAGGTCCCTCTAGGAAGCCCCGTACGGAGGGGCTTAGCTGCTCCTGCCCTGCACATTAGAGGTGCATGGGGGTGGGGTTCTCCATGGGGTAGAACCCATGCCTGCCCTTCAAAAGGCATTTCCCAAGGCAGGTGCTTTGCCTGCAAGGTCATAGACAAGCTGCATCTTGCTTGCATCTCTCAGTTGATGCTCCCCCATAAGGCAGGGCTAAGTCTCCCCATCAGAAAGGGGCCTCCCAAGGGCGGGATCCCTGCTCAATCTGGGACATCCTCCAGATGAGGCTGTGTCCCATCAATGTGGAGGAAGTCCCAGGGCCAGGCCTCTCTCCCCTCTCAGACTGAGGGGCTGCCTCATGGAAGAGCTGAATCTCCCCTGTCAGGCAAGGGACCCCTTGACAAGAGTTTTCCCTCACATCTAACCAAGTCCTGTCAGACCCTGCCGTTGGTCTCCTTCCCTTCACTTACTACCTGGATTCTGGAGTTTCCAACTGACAGGTGACAGCTGACTAATGAAAAGGGCAGTGGGGTAAACATGGGGCTCCCCTTGGTGGCTACCAAGCCTGTTAGTCTCTGCACAGAGATGAATGCTTGTCCCTGGGAAAGCTGATGGCTTTTCTTCCTGAGAGCACTGCAGTTCTCCTTGATTGAAATGTGTCCCTGTGGTGATGAGGCCAGCCCTGGGGATGGGAGGGTTGCTGGTCCCCCCTGCCTGGCCCATAGGCTCTGTCCATCCGGGGAAGATAGATGACGTTATTCCAAGCCGAGATGATGCAACCAAGGTCAGAGTGAAGTGCTTAATTGGAATGTCAGGGGCTGGGGCCTGACTTTGCTGGGAGTGATTGATTCCAGAGAGGTGCCCATCAAAGATGCAGCTGTAGCAGCGGGAGGAGGTGTAGGGGGTCTGTGAGTGACCCAGGGGAAGACAGGGGAATGGGAGGCTATGAGGCCCTGCCTTCATCTGCAGGGAGGGGACCCAGCAGGCTCCTGCATTGATCTGGGACTCTGCATCTTACAAAGGGGAAACCGAGGCACGACAAATGAGAGGCATTACTGGGATGAGGATATGGGCGCTCCACAGTTCAGCTTTTAGTTCTGTTGTCTCATGACTGTTCTTCCTACTCCTCATCCCTCAGATCCCCCAACTGATCCTAGTCCCTTCCCTGTGCTGAGGAAGAGGCCGTAGGAAGAGAATGTGGTTACCCAGCGCACAGAGAGAATGCTGCCCAGCCACGGCCTCACTCCTTTGGCTCCAGCCTGTTAAAGACCGACAGGGTGGCAGCGGAGTTTAGAAGCCACTGAACCGCACCTCCATCTCTGCATAATGGGAAGCTCTTCTCTTAGGCTCCAGAGACTGAGAGGGCACTCTCATTTGGGGAGACGGGCTAAGAGCAGGGTCTGGTACCCCACAAGCAACGCTCTTCTGTCCCACAGTGGTTTCATCCCAGGAACTGAGGAAGAGCTAGGTGTGTGCAGCTGGTAGGGCTCTGTCCACCCGGCCTTTTGTCTTCAAAAGTTGGCTGCAGGGTGGTGCAGAATGGAAGGAGTGCCAAGGCAGGCAAAATGTGAGGTATCCCCGGTATAAATAGTAGCAGGGAGTGTGCTCGTCCTCCTTGCTTGGGTGGAGGAGGGAGTGGGTGGAAAGAATCGGCTGGGGAGAGGGTCAGGAAGGGGTGCTGAGGCTGCAGGGAGGGAGGGGACACACACGGGCTCAGTGTGCAGTGGCACCTTCAGGGTCTGGGGAGATGAGTGGGCTACAGGGTCTGGAACCTGGATGTGAGATCGGGGGTGAAATGAGAGGATGGGAGGCTTGGTCAAAGATGAAGTGGGGAGATGTTTCTGGAGGAGAGGGGAGGGGGATCGCTGCAAACACACCCACTGCTTTACCCCTCGGTACCAGGAGGCTGGATCCAGGGCACTGCATGTGTTCTTGTGAACATGATCATCATCATAACTAACCACCATTGTCACAGTTCTTATCTCCATGATCACTATCACCACCTCATCACCATCGTCATTACCACCACTCACCATCATCACCACCACCACCATCATCACCACCACCACCATCACTACCAACACCACCATCATTACTATCATCATCACCACCACTCTCTACCAATCCCACCATCACCACCATCACCACCATCACAACCATTACCACTGTCATCACCACCATC
>PVHX01017161.1:0-41099 GCA_004024805.1 Geosciurus inauris | reverse complement strand
AAAAAAAAAAAAAAAAATTGCTTCAATAAGCAATTATGAATACACTTGAATCATTTGACAACAAAGTCTCCATAAAGAAATGAGAAACAAAACTATTTAAAGATAACAGAAAACAATGAGATAGGAAAGAATCAATGACCTTTAAAATAAAACAATAGAAACTCCCCAATCTGAACAAGAGAGAAAATAAGTTTTCTTAAATGAACCTGAAGCCAGGTGTGCTGACAAATGCCTGCAATCCTAGCAGCTCGAGAGGCTGAGACAGGAAAGTTGCAAGTTTGAGGTCTGCCTCGGCAACTAAGTGAGGCCCAAAGCAATTTTGCAAGAACCTGTCTCAAAAAAAAGGGGGGTGGGGAGGTGGTGGCTGGGGATATGGCTCAGTGGTTAAGCACCCTTGTGTCCAATCTCTAGGGCCAAAACAAAAAACAAAACAAAAAAAACCCCTACATACTAGAACAAAAAATCCAAAATCTGTGTCATTAGTATCCCAGGCTGCAAACTCCCCAGAGATGACAAAAGATACAAATGTGCAAATTCAAGAAGTGCAGTGAGCCCCACCCCCCAAAAAAAGTTTGCACCAAGACACATCGCAGTCAAGCTTCTGAGATCTAAATATAAAAGCATCTCAAAATGCAAAAACCATATGTGGAAAAAATAATTTTAACATTTCTCACAAGTCTAGGAGAAAGTGGCACATTTTTCAAGTAGTGAAGGGGCTGTCAATAAAAAATTCTATATCCAGCAAAAATATCCTTCAAGAATCAAGGGGGAAATTCAGACATTTTCAGATGAAGGGAAACTGGGAGAATTCATTATCACAAACTCTACCTTAAGAGAATGGCTTTTTCATAGTCTCTAAACAAAATCCAGGCGCAGTGGTACACGCCTGTAATCCAGCGGTTTGGGAGGCTGAGGCAGGAGGATTGCAAGTTCAAAGCCAGCCTCAACAACTTAGGGAGGCCCTAAGCAACTCAGTGAGACCCTGTCTCTAAATATAGTATTTTAAAATAGACCTGGGGATATGGCTCGGTGGTTAAGTGCCCCTGGGTTCAATCCCTGGTACCAAAAAAGAAAAAGAAAAACTTAAACTTGGAACATCAGGAAACAAGAACAAGAGAAAGAATGAAACTGAAAAAATATCGGGCTGGGATTGTGGCTCAGTGGCAGAGCGCTTGCCTCATGTGTGAGGCACTGCGTTTCAATCCTTAGCACCACATAAAAATAAAGGGAGAGGGCTGGGGTTGTGGCTTAGTGGTAGAGCGCCTGCCTTGCATTTGTGAGGCACTGGGTTCGATCCTCAGCACCACATACAAAATACATAAATAAATAAAGGTTTAAAAAAAAATCTTTAAAAAAATAAAAATAAAGGGAGAGCCGGGCGCAGTGGCGCAAGCCTGTAATCCCAGCACTTGAGGCTGAGACAGGAGAATCGCGAGTTCAAAGCCAGCCTCAGCAATGGCGAGGCTGCTAAGCAACTCAGTGAGACCCTGTCTCTACATAAAACACAAAATAGGGCTGGGGATGTGGCTCAGTGGTCAAGTGCCCCTGAGTTCAATCTCCAGTACCAAAAAAAAAAAAAAAATGTGGCTATATTAGTAGAAGATTAGACTTCAGAGCAAAGAAAGTTACAGGGATGGAGAGGGATATTGCATAATGAAAAAAGGGTCAGTCCACTGAGAAGTCCACGTTGCTGTTGTCCCTGGATCAACTCCACCATTCCCTAACATCCAGCCATTGGCTGAAGAGAACCATCAAAGAACGTCTGCTCTTTGGCTAAGAGAAGTCATGTGGCACCAGAGGTATTTTGGGGTTCATGGTTGCCCTAGGATTGTGTGAATTACTTGTAGAGTTTAGTTGCCATAGAATAGTGTGACTTACCTATAGTGTCTAATAGTGTGCACTGAATGCTAGTTGGTGTGCTCCAGTGCACACAACACTGAGGATGGAACCCAGACCCTGGAGCATGCTAGGCCCCAAGGGCTTTGCCACTGAGCCCCAATCTCAGCCCTAACACTCTTGTCTTAACATACTGGTAGAACAATCAGCAGATACGTAAACTTAATACCATCAACCAATATCAAACCAACATAGAACACTATCAGTACAACAGGATTCTTTACAAGTGCTCAAGGTACCTATGAAGCCAGAATTAGGCAGATAGGCAAGAGCTGATCCAGAGAACGGAGGAATTGAAATGTTAATTCCTTCAGAGCCCTTCCTTCACCCTTATCAAGATAACCTTCCCCTGCTCCAACCTGTTGCTAAGGTAACCTGTCCCAGGGATTGTCCCTCCCTACAGGGAGTTATTAATTATGCCCCTTCCTGCCCACATCACTCCTAGGCCCCTCCAGCCCATCTGCTTCTCACCTTTTGGCCATCCCACTGAGCATCTCCTGGGCCTAGGAAGGAGAGAGAGAAAAGGAAGAGAGCAAGAGAACAAAGGTAAAAATATAAAAAGGCAGAATGGTCTCACTTCTTGGGATACCAGGATACCAGCTATGGCCATTCTTCTCCCTCCAGAGAGAAGTCTATGTTACCCCTTCTTATTTTTTATTTATTGTATTTTTTTTTTTTTTTTGGTACTGGGGATTGAACTTAGGGGCACTCAACCACTGAGCCACATCCCCAGCCCTATTTTGTGTTTTATGTAGAGACAGGGTCTCACTGAGTTGCTTAGTGCCTCGCCATTGCTGAGGCTGGCTTTGAACTCGCGATTCTCCTGTCTCAGCCTCCCTAAGTGCTGGGATTACGGGCTTGCGCCACTGCGCCGACTTATGTTACCGCTTTTAAAATAAACCCTGTTTAGCCGGGCGTGGTGGCTCACGCTTGCCTTGGCATGTTTCTCTAATGTTATACTTCAGCATGTGAGGAAGCAGAACTGTCACTGGTAACTGTTGGTATCACATATACCAGCATAGACTATATCCTGGTCATAAAAAATAAGTTGCGGGGCTAGGGCTGTAGCTCAGTGGCAGAGCGTTTGCCTTGCACAGGTGACGCACTGGGTTTGATTCTTAGTACCACATAAAAATAAACATAAAATAAAGGCATGCTGTCCATCTATAACTACAAAATTTTTTTAAAATATATAAATAAATTGGGCATAATGATATGAGCCTATGATCCCAGATACTGGGAAGGCTGAGGCAGGATGGCAAGTTGGAACCTAGGCCACGCAGTAAGACCCAATCTCAAAAACAAAAGCAAAGCCGGGTGTGGTGGCACAAGCCTCTAATCCCAGCACGTAGGGAGGCTGAGACAGGAGAATCGCGAGTTCAAAGCCAGCCTCAGCAATGGCAAAGTGCTAAGCAACTCAGTGAGACCCTGTCTCTACATAAAACACAAAATAGGGCTGGGGATGTGGCTCAGTGGTCGAGTGCCCCTGAGTTCAATCCCCAGTACCAAAAAAAATATATGTGTCTGTGTGTGTGTGTGTGTGTGTGTGTGTATACACACACACACACACACACACACACACACACATGCATACATACTTGCAATGAACAATTTAAAAAATCAAAATAAGAAAACTATTCCTGGCAATGCTGCATGCCTGTAATCCCAGCAACTTGGGAGGTTGAGGAAAAATCATCACAAGTTGGAGGCTAGCCTGGGCAACTTAGCAAGACCTGTCTCAAAACAAAATATAAAAAGGGCTGGGGATGTGACTCAGTGGCTGAACACCCCTAGGTTCAATCCCTGGTACCAAAAAAAAGGAAAAAGGAAAAAATGGTGGGGGCTGGGGATGTTGCCCTGGTGTAGAATGCCCCTAGGTTCAATCCTGAATACTGCAAGAAAAAGAAAAAGAAAACAATTCTTAGCATCAAAATCAATAAAATACTATAAATCAAAAAAATTAAAAAAAAAAATTTTTTTTTGTACCAGAGATCGAACCCAGGGGCACTTAACCACTGAGCCATATCCCCAGCCCTTTTCTTTTTGAGACAGGATTTTACTAAGTTGCTAGGGTCTCACTAAGTTGCTGAGGCTGGCTCTGAACTTGTGATCCTCCTGCCTCAGCCTCCCAAGCTGCTGGGATCACAGGCGTGCGCCATCACACCTAGTTTATGAATAAATTTAATAAAATAAGTGCAAAATTTATATTCTGAAAACTACTCAACACTATCCAAAGAAATTAAAGAGGGACTATAGTCAAAACAATTTTGAATATATATCTATCAGTGGAACAGAATGGAAACTCCAGAAATAACGCCTCATCTCTCTCAATTTTCAGCAAATCTGTCAAGACAATTCAGTTGGGGAAAGAATAGTCTTTTCAACAAATGGTACAGGGACAACTGTTTTTGTTGGTTTGTTTATGGTGCTGGGAACCAAACCCAGAGCATGACAGGCAAGGTCTCTAGCACCCAGCCATGGGGCAACTGGATATCCACAAACAATACATATCACAACCTTGTGAATATACTAAGACCCACTAAATTGTATATACTAGAAGGGCACATTTTATGGCACAGTGAATTATATGTTAATACTGTTATAAAAAATACTTAGTGGTTTACTTTATAATCTTTTTTTTTTTTTTTTGATACTGGAGATTGAACTCAGGGGCACTTGACCACTGAGCCACATCCCCAGCCCTATTTTGTGTTTTATGTAGAGACAGGGTCTCACTGAGTTGCTTAGTGCCTTGCCGTTGCTGAGGCTGGCTTTGAACTCACGATTCTCCTGTCTTAGCCTCCCTAAGTGCTGGGATTACAGGCTTGCGCCACCACACCCAGCTGCCTGGCTTACTTTATAATCTTTTATTCAACTATCTCATTCACAGGTGAAATCCATTTAATTTGCCAATTCAGCCAGCAGATATATATGATTTTTACATGGTTTCTAGCTTAGCATCCCTAAAGATTATAATGTGACCAAGAAGTAATTGAAAGATAAACTGTCCATTTATTCAGCAAATAAAAAAAATACTTAGTGGTTTAAACAAGAATGAGTTATTTTTCAGTATTCTGTAATTTGGGCAACTTGGGCTTAGCCATCTCTGCTAAGCCCCCAAGACCTCTCCTGGGATCAGAGGTGGGGGTCACCTGTGCAAGTGCGCTTCACCAGTTCAGCTGGGGCTGAAACATCACATGCCACCTACCTCATGTGACTGCCACCTCAGCTGGCAGCCTTCCTCTCTTGTCACTCAGAAGTTCAGGTCAACCTGCTTGACATGACTGGATCCCAGGAGAGCAGAAGCTACAAGCTTCTTAATCCTGGGCTTGACGTGGCAGTATATCACTTCTGTTACATTCTGAACACAAAGCAAGTCATGGACAGCCAGGTTTAAGAGGGATGGCATGGGGGCTGGGGTTGTGGCGCAGTGGTAGCGTGCTCGCCTAGCACGTGTGAGGCACTGGGTTCGATCGTCAGCACCACATAAAAAAATAAAATAAAGATATTCTGTCCACCTACAACTAAAAAATAAATATAAAAAAAAAAAAGAGGGATGGCATTGTTCACCTTCAGACTGAGGAGACAGCATGCTCGTCTTGGGAAAACGCCTGCCACAGAAGCCATTAAAAGCTGAAATATGGGGATTTAGTGAGTTTCCCGCTGTCTCCAGCGGTGCGTGTGAAACTCGTGTCTGCAGGTTTCCAGAATGCTGAGGAACTCCTGGAGGTGAAACCCTCCGAACTCAGCAAAGAAGTTGGAATATCTAAAGAGGAAGCCTTAGAAACTCTGCAGATTATAAGAAGAGAATGTCTCACAAATAAACCAAGATATGCTGGTGCACCAGAGTCAGGCAAGAATTGTACAGCACTGGAACTTCTGGAGCAGGAGCAAACCCAGGGCTTCATTATTACCTTCTGTTCTGCACTAGATGATGTTCTTGGGGGTGGAGTACCCCTAATGAAAACGACAGAAATTTGTGGTGCACCAGGTGTTGGAAAAACACAATTATGTATGCAGTTGGCAGTAGATGTGCAGATACCAGAATGTTTTGGAGGAGTGGCAGGTGAAGCAGTTTTTATTGATACAGAGGGAAGCTTTATGGTTGACAGAGTGGTAGACCTTGCTACTGCCTGCATTCAGCATCTTCATCTTATAGCAGGAACACACATGGGAGAGGAACACCAAAGAGTTTTGAAGGACTTCACTCTTGAAAATATTCTTTCTCATATTTACTATTTTCGTTGTCATGATTATACAGAGCTACTGGCACAAGTTTATCTTCTTCCAGATTTCCTTTCAGATCACTCAAAGGTTCGATTAGTGATAATAGATGGCATTGCTTTTTCTTTTCGTCATGACCTTGATGATCTATCTCTTCGAACTCGATTACTGAATGGCCTAGCCCAGCAAATGATCAGCCTTGCAAATAATCACAGATTAGCTGGGAGAGTTGGGGACATGCTGCTACAATACGACTAATTTTTCATTGGGACAGAAAGCAAAGGTTGGCAACGTTGTACAAATCACCAAGCCAAAAGGAATCCACAGTACTGTTTCAGATCACACCTCAGGGATTTAGAGATGCTGTTGCCACAGAAGGTTCATTGAGTACACGGAAAAGGTCACGAGAACCAGAGGAAGAACAGTAACCCAAAAACAAATCTAAAGTATACAAATATATTGATGTGAAATTCATTGAAAAAAAAAAAAAAAAAAGCTGAAATATATTTATAAGGCTATTGCTTCCTGCAATAAGGAGAACTGAGTAACGTGGAAAATCCTCACCTTACAAAATGCCTAAAAATTCTTCATACAATAACTGTCTTTTCATAGTTGTGTGCACATGAAGATAAGGACTGTCTCCAGATACAAAAATGAATCTATGGGCTAGGGTTATGGCTCAGCGGTAGAGCGCTCGCACCTTGCAGGTGAAGCACTGGGTTCTATCCTCAGTGCCACATAAAAATAAAAATAAAGGTATTGTGTCTGCCTACAACTAAAAAAAAAAAAAAAAAAAAAAAGAATCTAGACACCAGAATGTAAAGTTAGCGGGTGAAGCTACAGCTACCTGAAAGACTTTTTTTAAAAATATTTTTTTAGTTGTTGATGGATTTTTATTTTATTCATTTATTATTTATATGTGGTGCTGAGGCTTGAACCCAGTGTCTCATGCATGCTAGGCAAGCGCTCTACCACTGAGCTACAGCTGTAGCCTCAGCCCCTGAAAGACTTTTTTGATCATAAGACTTAAACACTGATCTCAAAGGCTAGGGAGGGCACAGCAGACAAGACCAACAGCCTACACAAGGTGAAGCGTTGAAACACAACCAAACATCAAAATCCCTGAGTGGAGTTTCCTGGGATTGCTTGCCCACTAAACTCTGTGTGCTCAAGTCCTTGTCCCAAGGTCTGCTCCTGGGAGAACCCACTCTAAAACACACCAGAAAGGGCCCTGAGAACTATTTCCTCAGAATTGGAGTCTAGAATTGGAAAACTCGACAGCCAGATGGCACCAAAGATCCCATTGCTGATGGGGTGAGATGATCGATTCAAGATGGCTGCAAATTATTTGACACTCTTACCTTTGAGATGTAAGGGCCTGTTACTGCCTTAACCAAATGTGACTTGGCTATTTCTGGGTCCAGGTTTCAAAGAGTGCCAGCTTCAGCTGGGCGCGGTGGCACACGTCTGTAATCCTAGCACTTTGGGAGGCTGAGACAGGAGAATCACGAGTTCAAAGCCAGCCTCAGCAATGGCGAGGTGCTAAGCAACTCAGTGAGACCCTGTCTCTACATAAAACACAAAATAGGGCTGGGGGTGTGGCTCAGTGGTCGAGTGCCCCTAAGTTCAATCTCCAGTACCAAAAAAAAAAAAAAAAAAAAGAGTGCCAGCTTCCCCACTTACTACGCCTACAACACTTCTTGTGAGCCTTGAGCTGCCATATTGGAGGTTCACTCTAGAGACCACATACTGGGAAAGCCAGGGTGAGCACCCTAGTTGGCAGTCCCCCTGAGCCCATCCATTCCTGCTAAGATGCCAGATGTGTGCGTGAAGCTGACCCAGCTCCTTGAGGCTAGCCCATGTGCCAGCTGAATTCCTCAGCCAATGTCTCATGGAACACTGGAATTCCCTTGCCCAAATTCTGGACTCACAAATCAACAGATACGGATAACTGCCCATTGTTTTATGCCCTTACATTCTGGGACAATTTGTCACATAGTAAGAGATGGCTGGATCACGTGATGACAGCCTGCCTGTTGAGTCACCACAATTGCGGAGATTCTCCTCTGCACCGGGAAGGGCGCGGTGGGCAAGGGGTTTCTGTGGACAGGCCTCTGGTACTCAAGATGCGAGATTCGTGGGACAATGGTAATTATAAGGAAAGAGGAGTCGAATGCTTGTTGTCAGGTAGCATTGATGTGCTGAAGGAGAAACGACAGGCTCAAAATGGCCACTTATCAACTCATGCCCAGAGTGGGAGTCCTGAGGGGCTTCTAGGGAGTATGTAAAGTCTCCTTCCCGCAGACAGAGGGCACACTATGCTGGTGAAGGGCCATCCCCTGACAGTCCTAAAGCAGGCTGAGTGGACATTTCAGCTAAGTCCTGTACTCAAGTCAAGGTCACAGAAGGGACATTGCACTTAGGATGGGGACATCTCAGTAGACAGGCTCAAGAATCTTGACCTTTGATTCTCATAATCCTCTGAGCCAGCAGAAGTGTCTTATTTCCCTTTGCTAAAACACAGCAGCTCCATCTTACCTGGAAACTATCCAAAGACCCTCGTAAATGGACAACTTGAAGCTTTCCATCCTCAGGATCTGCCCTCAATTTCCTTCTTTGTTTCTAGAACAATAACTAGAATAAGTCTCCTATGGACCAAATGGTGAAGTCTTGTCACAAAGAGAGAGAGAGAGAGAGAGAGAGAGAGAGAGAGAGAGAAATATTATGTACCAAAATTGCTGCACAAGTTCCAGCAGGGACAGGAAGAAATCCAAGCCAGATGCATACCTGTAATCCTAGCAACTTGGGAGGCTGAAGTAGGAGGATCACAAGTTCAAGGCTAGCCTCAGCAACTTAGTGAGGCCCTAAGCAACTTGGTGAGACCCTGTCTCAAAATAAAAAATAAAAGAGCTGGCTAAGCGAAGTAAGCCAATCCCCAAAACCAAAGGCCGAATGTTTTCTCTGATAAGTAGATGCTGATTCATAATGTGGGAGGGGGTGTGGGAAGAATGGAGAAACTTTGGTCAAAGGGGAAGGAAGGGAGGGGATGGGACATGGGGGCAGAAAAGATGGTGGATGAAATGGACAAGAATGCCGGAGGTTCCTGTATGACTGCACATATGGTGTGACTCTATATCAAGAGGGAGTTATATTGTATATATATTGTATACAACCAGAGAAATGAAAAGTTGTGCTCCGTTTATGTACAATGAATCAAAATGCATTCTGCTGTCATGTAAACCTAATTAGAATAATAAAAAAAAAAAAGAGCTGGGGATGTGGCTCAGTGGTCGAGTACCCCTGGGTTCAATCCCCAGGACCAAAAAAAAGTCACCTTCACCTTCAAAAGGGCAAATGCCTAGCCGGTTGCAGTGGTGCACACCTGTAATCCCAGCACTTAGGGAGGCTGAGACAGGAGAATCGCAAGTTCAAAGCCAGCCTCAGCAACGGCAAGGCACTAAGCAGCTCAGTGAGACCTTGTCTCTCACACACACACACACACACAAATCGGGCTGGGGATGTGGCTCAGTGGCCGCGTGCCCCTGAGTTCAATCCCTGTACAAAAAAAAATATTTATATATATATATATTATATATAACATATATATATAATATATATAGGCATTTGCCTATATATGTATATTATATATATTATATATAATTACATATATATTATATATATATATATATATGTGTGTGTGTGTATATATATATATATGGCAAATGCCCACTGCTTGAGTCAGTACAGATTGACTGAGCAAGGCTGGATCTGGGGACAGCAGCGGCGCCTATAACAACAACAAAGTGGCCCAGGGATCGAGAGGGAGTTAGCAGATGATTTTGGCAGGATATTGAGCAGGAGCCAAAAAAGTCTCACAGAGGTAGATGTACTGGCATAGTCTGATCATATAAGACAGAGAAGCCCCTGACTGTTCCTGGAAGGCCCACCAGAGGTGCCTGCACTCACACAATGCCAACGCACCAGTGAGGAGCCCGGGCATCCCCGGGACTCCGCCTGGCTATCCTCTGAGGCCAGGGTTGAAAGGAGCAGATACCACTTTAGGTCTGAGCTCCCAGGGGTCAGTGGGATGACCGGTTTCCAGAGAGCAGAGGTTTGGTTGATGTAACTGTTGGATAGGAGCAACGTCAGCAGGGCAGCCAGGAGTGGACCAGCAAGGTTCTATGGTGACCATGGCATTCTTACTTCATGTTCTGTGGCTATAACTGAATATTATAGGCTGGGTAATTAAAAAGGGGTTTTATTTAGATCATGATTCTAGAGACTGAGAAGTCCAACATCAAGGTCCTGGTTTCTGGTAAGGGCTGTCCTGCTATGCCATGACAGGTGGGACAAGTCACATGTTGAGACACAGCAAGCAGGACAGCTCAGGTCTCTCTCCCTCTTCTAAAAAGCCACTAATGCCATCAGGGGAGGTAATTCTAATTACCTCCCAAAGGCCCCACCTCCAAATACTATTAACATATGAATTTTGGGATTAAGGGTTTTTTGTTGTTTTGGTTCCAGGGATTGAACCAAAGGGTGCTTAACCACTGAGCCACAACCCCAGCCCTTTTTTATATTTTATTTTGAGACAGGGTCTAAGTTGCTGAGGGCCTCACTAAATTCCTGAGGCTGGCTTTGAACTTGTGGTCCTCATGCCTCAGCCTCTGGAGCCACTGGGATTACAAGCGCATGCCAGGACGACCAGCCAATGGGATTAAGTTTTTATTAGGCAATTTTCCACCACTGTAACAAAGTACCTGAAACAATCGGCTTAAAGAGAAAAAATGTATTGTGGCTCATAGTTCTGGAGGTTTCAGTCCATGGTTGGTAAGCCCTGTTGCCTCTGGCCCTGTGGCAAGAAAGGACATAATGGCAGGTGTTTGTGGTTCACTTCCATGTTTACTGTTCCTTTCCCTTGTTGGAATAGAAACTCCAGGAGCGCTGGAAGTCGCTTCACCTTTGTATTTCTAACACTTGGTACAGAGAAGAAGGAGGGAGGGAGGGAAGGAGGGAGGTAGGAAAGGAGGAAGGAAGGAAAACTCGAGTTCGCATCCCTGAACAGCTCTGCTCAAGGTTTTCGCTTACCCCATAACGACGGTGGCGCCTGGGGCGGGGCGGGACCAGGAAGGCAGGCCAGGAACCGAGGGGGCGGGGTCTCGCGCTCGTCGTCATGGAAACATGCTCGCGCCCCGCGCGGAACTACAACTCCCAGCAGCCCGCGCGCTTCCGGTTGGAAAGATGGTGGCGCGCAAGAGGAAGCGTGCGGCGAGGGACCCCGAGGGCGGCATTCCTAGCCCACCCGGTTACTCCGGTGAGCGGCTCGGGGACGCGAGGCCGGGAGACAGGCTTTGCCGAGAGGTGGCCCGGGATCCCCGGGAGCGGCCGCGCGGTTGGGCCACGGCATGTCGAGAAGCCCCGGCTCCCCTGGGCCCGCGCGGCGCCCTTCTCCCGGGTCGGCCCATCTTGGCCCCGCAAGGCCTGTGCAAGGAAGCTCCCTGCCTCCCCTTCACCCTGAATGCTTCTTTCTTATCCCATACAAGCTTACTGTCTGCTTTCTTGCTCGTTGCGCTCAGCCTCCCGACTGTGGGTCGCTCGTGTCCCCACTGGGAAAAACCAGAAAGCAGCCCCCTGGCTTCGTGAAGATTGGCACTTAGGGAATGCCAGCGACTAACCAAAGAAGCCCACCAATGTAGGCCCCCAGACAAGTGGGGATCTACACTGGTGGGTCTACGCCGGCCAGAGGCCGGGACGAGCGTCAGGCTCTTGAGAAAGTGACGATTGAGCCCAAACTGAGGAATGGGTGCAGGGACGAGGTGTGGTGTGCCAGGCAGAGAGAGCAGCATGTGTGAGGCCCTGTTTTTTGGGGAACAGAATCCGGGGTGGTGGGAAGATGGTGTGAAGAGAGCACAGTAGCAGGCTGGCTCACACACATCTTAGAGACACAAGGATTTTGGTGTTGACCCCAAGAGCCGCAGAGTTGGAGCCTCCCCCTCGTGCGCCCCCAGCGTAATTGCCAGATTACTTTCTCCGCACCAGTTTGTGAGTCGTCCTCCTGCGGAGGTATTTGTTCACGCTCAAAGCAGGTGTAGGCTTTGCCTAGAGGGTGGGCTCAGTGAAGGAGGAATGCGTGATGGACAGAAAGACAGATGGGACTAGGAAGGGAAATGGACAAAGGAAATTGTGGGAATTATGTGCTGACCTCCACTCACGGTAACTTTTCCCTGACTCCGATGCCACCATTTTCCTTCCAGCCGTTCCCATCAAGTTCTCAGAAAAGCAGAAAGCTTCTCATTACCTCTATGTGAGAGAACACAGAGTTCGAGAAGGCACCCAATCTACTTGGCCTCAGAAGCGCACCCTTTTTGTCCTCAACGTGCCCCCGTACTGCAACGAGGTGAGCTGACAAGGGACCTGTGAGCTCTGGAATGGGGGCTACCAATGGCCCAAGGTGGAAATGTTCAGAGACTGGGGGGGGGGGCGGGGGCGTTCGTCAGTGTTGAGAAGGCTGCCTTTACCTCTTGTGACAGGAAATTGGCCTCAGCAATGACGAGGTGCTATTTTTTTCCTTTTTGGTCCTGAGGATTGAACCCGGAGACACTCAACCACTGAGCCACATCTCAGCCCTTTTTTTGAATTTAGAGACGGGGCTTTGTTTTGATCCTACTGCTTTTGCCTCCCCAGTTGCTGGGATTACAGGTGTGGGCCACTGGGCCCAGCTAGATATTGGCTTTATTTAAAAGCGTTTTTTGTTTTGTTTTGTTTTTGGTGATACTGGAAATGAACCTGGGGACTCACATGCTCCCCAATCACTCTATCCCTGCGCTATGCCACTATCCCTTTTATTTTTATTTATTTAATTATTTTTGAGACAGAGTCTCAATAAATTGCTCAGGCTGGCCTCAAATTTGTGATCCTGCACCTCCCAAGTAGTTGGGATTACAGGTGTATGCCACCATGCCCAGCATTAAAAATTATATTTTAAAAATATAATTTGAGGGATATATAATACCTCAAATTGTTTGAATTACATTGTTCTTTGTTGAATCTAAAAATGATACCTATCCATGGGGGGGGTGTAAGAAAATAAAAATTACCTCTAATTCTATCTAGAAACATCTTAATTTTTTCCACAGAAAGTATTAAATTTAGTATTACACACACTTATGAACGTAAAACAGGGATGAATTTGGGATGAATTTTTTTCAGAAAAGAAATACTAATTTCTAAAAGATCCCTCTTAAGTTAAAGGGAAAAAGAAATAGTAAGAAGAAAGTTAGCCGGGCGCAGTGGTGCAAGCTTGTAATCCCAGCACTTAGGGAGGCTGAGACAGGAGAATCACGAGTTCAAAGCCAGCCTCAGCAACGTCGAGGTGCTAAGCAACTCAGTGAGACCCTGTCTCTACATAAAACACAAAAGAGGACTGAGGATGTGGCTCAGTGGTTGAGTAGCCCTGAGTTCAATCCCCGGTACCAAAAAAAAGAAGAAGAAAGTTATTAGGGGAAGCCAGGCATGGTGGCTCACGCTTGTAATCCCAGCACTTTGGGAGGCTGAGATAGGAGAATCGCGAGTTCAAAGTCAGCCTCAGCAAGGGCGAGGAGCTAAGGAACTCAATGAGACCCTGTCTCTACATAAAACACAAAATAGGGCTGGGCATGTGGCTCAGTGGTCAAGTACCCCTGAGTTCAATCCCGGGTACCAAAAAAAAGAAAAAGAAAGTTATTAGAGGAGAGGTGGGGCTGTGGGGATGGGAAGGACAGTAGAAAGAGACAGACTTTATTACCCTCTATATGTATGTATAATCACGCTAGTGGAGTGACTCTGAACCATGTACAGCCAGAGGAATGAGAAGTTGTGCTCCATTTATGTACTATATGTCAAAATGCATTCTATTGAAAATAAATAAATTAATTAAAAAGAAGAAGAAAATGAACCTAGCCAGGCGTGGTGGTGCACTCCTGTAATCCCAGCAACTTGGGAGGCTGAAGCAGGAGAATCACAAGTTCAAGGTCAGCCTCAGCAACTTAGTGAAACCCTAAGCAACTTAAATAAGACCCTGTCTCGAAATAAAAAGTTGAGATGTAGCTCAGTGGTAAAGTGCCTCTGGGTTAAATCCCTGGTACCAAAAAAAAGAGAGAGGTAACCTTTACTGAAGTTCAGCATATGTAGAGAGAAGGGCCCAGGCTATGTATAGGTGTACAGTTCCGTGCATTTCACAAATTGAATGTGGCCACATATGTAATTAGCATGTGAATTGTGAAACACCACCACCAGCCCTATTTTGTGTTTTATGTAGAGACAGGGTCTCACTGAGTTGCTTAGCACCTCGCCCTTGCTGAGGCTGGCTTTGAACTTGGGATTCTCCTGTCTCAGCCTCCCAAAGTGCTGGGATTACAAGCGTGAGCCACCACGCCTGGCTTCCCCTAATAACACAATTCAGCATGTGAATTGAGAAACACCAAACAAACTCCATATGTTCCTTCATGCCCCTCTGAGGATCATCACCATCTTGAGTCTAATAGTATAGATTTGACTCTTATTTGTGACTCAGGTAGTTAAACTTAGTTGTCTTAGAAGAATAACACCAGAAGTGTCCCTGCCTATCTTATCTTATGGAGGGTGGGAAGGTCTGCCTCCCATTTGTCCGTGTGGGAACTGGTCAGAAGACATGGCACCCTGGCTTTCTGGTTGGGCAGGCATGGGCTCCCTGACTGTGCCACCAAGGTGTAGGGAGGCTCTGGGGAAAGCCCTGTGAATGTTCACCCTCTGCTTCCCTCTGGCTGTGGCAGGAATGCCTGTCTCGTCTCCTGTCCCCCTGTGGCATCGTCCAGTCTGTGGAGTTGCAAGAGAAGCCAGAGCTTGCTGAGAGCTCAAAGGAACCCAAGTCGAAGTTTTTTCACCCTAAGCCCATTCCGGTAGGCTTCCAAGTTCCAGGTTCCACTTGAATGGCAGCACAGGTGGGCCGAGGGCAGCTGGTGTCCCTTGTGTCGGGTGGGAGTGTGTATGGAGGTGCAGGGGTTGGTGGTGGGGCTTTGAGAGCATTTCCTAGAGTCCTGGGATCTAGGCGTCTGTCCTGGGGACAGCCTCTTCCTTTCCCAAATGTGCCGCGTCTTTTGACTCCCTGCCTGGTGGTTTCCATTCTGGTAGAGCTTAGGGGTCATCTCTGCCCTGCCCCGCAGGGCCCGCCTGGCTCTCTGCTTGCTTCCCACTGAGGGGACATCCTCCCCGGGCTGGGGCTTCGGTCTCCAGGAGCACTGTGCCTTCCACGCTTTCCCGAGTGCCTGGAGTTCACGCCTCCTCCTGGCACAGGGCAGCCTGACCGGGTGGGTGCCCTGTCCTCTCTGCTCTGGGCCTGGCACATGAAACTCTCCTAGTGCAGGTTGAACCCACTTTTTACTGATTCCTTCCTGAAACTGGAAGAGATGTCCCCTGTGTATCCCCAGTCCTTGGGGAAGAGCTGGGAACAGGTGTCCCACCAGCAGTTAGGTACTGAGGGTATGACTGTCCCCCACCTAAAATCTCCCCTGGCCGAGCAGCAAGTTAGGTAAGGGCAGGTGTGGGAACTTGTGCTGGTGTGGGGAGGGCTCCCCCACTCTGACAGCCTCTCTCCCTGCCCCAGGGATTCCAGGTAGCCTACGTGGTGTTCCAGAAGCCAAGTGGAGTGTTAGCTGCCTTGACCCTGAAGGGCCCTTTGCTGGTCTCCACAGAGAGTCACCCTGTGAAGAGTGGCATTCACAGTCAGTACCACGGCACCTCCTTTCTGGGTCCTGGGTTGGTGAGGGAAGCTTTCTGGGGTGGCCTCTGAATACCACGATCCCCATCCCGCTCCTTGAGGGCAGTGTAGGGAGACGCAGGCAGGCAGGGCTGGCTGGGACGTGTCAGGAGATGCCAGCCTGGGATTTCAGCACCCAGCGGACAGAGACCCTGCCTGTTGCCACTAGAATCTTAGCACTTGCCCTCTGGGCCAGGGCAGGTCCTAGGTGGGGCCTGAATGTCAGGCCTGAGGCAGCTGCTCTCCTTGTCCCCCTACCCCCAGAGTGGATCAGTGACTACGCAGACTCAGTGACTGACCCTGAGGCCCTGAGAGTTGAGGTGGACACGTTCATGGAGGCATATGACCAGAAGATTGCTGCGGTAGGGGCTTTGGAAGGGACACTGTCCCATGGGGGCGGTGAGGCTGTGTGTGATGTGACAGGATGGTAGCAGCCTGTCCTTGGTCACCATATGGAGTCCAGGCTTTCCCTGATGAATCCTTGGCCACCTGGCTGGGTGACATCGAGTCTAGACGGTCTGTAGGGGGTGGGGAGCAGCAGCGTTGGCCCCTGTGTCCCATCCCCAGGCTCAGCACCTGCGCCTTCCTGGGCGGGTCTGACTGCAGGGGGAGGATGGGAGGTTGTGCTCCTTGGGGCCTTGGCGACCGGGAGCACTCTCTCCTGTGGAGGAGGCTGCCATCAGGCAACAGGGTGCCCATCCTCGCAGGAGGAGGAGAAGGCCAAGGAGGAGGAGGGAGTCCCTGACGAGGAGGGCTGGGTGAAGGTGACCCGCCGGGGCCGGCGGCCTGTGCTTCCCCGAACCGAGGCGGCCAGCCTGCGGGTGCTGGAGAGGGAGAAACGGAAGCGTGCACGCAAGGAGCTGCTCAACTTCTACGCCTGGCAGCATCGCGAGACCAAGATGGAGCGTAAGGGCCCCCCCAGGGCAGGGGATGGACTTGGGTGGCATGGGAGGGCAACCTTGGGCACAGGCTCTGGGACTGAGTTCCAGTCTGGCAGCACCCTCCTGCTCCCAGGGCAGCTGCAGTGCCCCAGGGGTAGTGGGTGAGGTTATTCACACCCACAGAGGCATCTGGGATGGGGACCCACCTCCAAGCCTGAGCGCTTAGTGCTGGAACCTGTCAGCCTCCAGCCAGCAAGAAGTCTGACTGCAGAGGTGATCTCAAGAGCCGCGTGCTGCAGGGAGGGTCCCTGGGCTGGGTGCGGAGGTGTCGCTGCCAGCTCCCACCCAGGCATTCCCGCGGCTTGCTCTCGGTGCTGCTGCTAAGCTCCCTGCTCCACTGTCTGGTCTCTCGCTTACAGGATGGCTGCCTGTGGTCCCAGGAGAGGGTTGTGGCCTGAGCCTGGGGGGTGGGCTCTGCAGCTGGCTTTCATCCCAGCCCCGTCGCTGCACTCTCATCTGCTGCACTGTCCCTTCTGTACTTGTCCTTTTCTTGGACAAGTACAGTGGACCCTGAACTTCACCTGACCGCCTCCATCAGCCTGCTCTCCTTTAGACTGCAGATCCCACCTCCCCTTTGACCTAGATCATTCATTAACCAGTCACCATCTGAATTTGGTGGCACTGGGGCTGGAGGGGGAGGCGCCTGGACTTCCTTCACCTGGGGGTGGGAGAGGGCACAGGATCTTTTTGTTTTTCTGGGCTTCTCTTCTCATTGGTGCATTTTTATCTCAAAACTCTGGCATGTCACCTCCTGCCTCAGTCTTGCCTCTGACCTGGTCTGGAGTCGAGTACTGAGTTCCAATTCCTTGCAGAATCCAGACCACAGCCCACAGCGGGCAGGTTGGGGAGGCCTGGTGGGACCACCCCACACCCTGGGAAGTGAGGGGTGAGCCAGTGCTCGGGGGCAGTGGGTGTCTCCCACACAGGACGCCGACTCTGCTTTGTGTTCCTTCCCACCCCCAGATCTAGCGCAGCTGCGCAAGAAGTTTGAGGAGGACAAGCAGAGGATTGAACTGATGCGTGCCCAGCGCAAATTCCGACCCTACTGAGCCTTACGGCCTGTGGCCCGTGGAGAGTGCCAGTGACAGTGGGGTGCAAGGCCTGGCCAGCGAGGACGTAAGGGCCTGCTGGCCTGAGAGATTGTGCTCTGCAGAGCAGACACTAGGCCAAGGGGCCACTGTGTCCTGCAGCCCCATCAAGTCCACATGGGCTGGAAGTGAAGGACAGGCCCACCTTGGGTCCTGTGCTGAAGCATGCTGGTGCCCAGCAGAAGGATGTGGCCCTCAGAAGTGGCTCCTGCCCATCAGGAAACCAAATAACTGCTCAGTTCTCCCCTTTTCCTCAGCGGATGCCTCTGCTGGCCGTGGAACAGCCTCGAAGGCAGTGAGAAGGCAGGAATGTTTTATTTGGCATCCAGGCTGGCAGTGGAGCAGGGCTTCAGAAGCCACCGAGGAACAGGCCTGCCTCCTGCCTTTGCCAGCTCACTGCAAGTCACTAGCTACAACACAGACACCCTAAGTCTAAACACTGTCCCTTGAAGTCACAGGTCGGTCACCTGCTCCCCCATGACTTTCCCACAGCTGGCTCCCTTTGAGCTTAGATTTGCTGAGCTCAGAATCGTGCCGCTCCCCCACCTCCATCGCAGGATTCTCTGCTGTCCGTCTTGGTCTTCATGACCAGTGAGGCCTGGCGCCACCATGCTAGCCACACGAAGGCTGACGGGTGTGAGTGAGAGAAGTCCATAGCCCAGGCCCAGAGCTATAGCTGGGCCTGGATCCTGCGTTTGCTCAGTAAAAAGGAGCTGATGACATCAGCCACGTGGTGGGGTGCGTTCATGTGGACGTAGTGGTTGCCTGGGACTTCCACATACTGGAACCGCTGGAGAAGGGGAGGGTGGTGAGGCGTGTGGCCAGAGGCAGCGGCACCTCCCTCCCAGGGCCTGCTTCCCAGTGTTCACGGCACCCTGGAGTACTCAAACCCTGGGGACTTGGGCCACCCAGGGATCTGGACCATGTGAGTCGTGAAGCTGTAGCACTGAGCTGGGGAGACCACTGTCAGGGTTGCTGCTGGTCCTGACAGGTAGATGAGGGCCCCTGGAGTGAGGTCAGAGCGCCCGCAAGTCTCAGACCTGGAACACCACCAGGGAGGCCTGGCCTCCGCGCTCAGCTGTCCCCCATGGGAGGGCTGCCCTTTTGTGATGGCACCAAGAGAGGTACACAGGCCCCAGACTTGGGTGTTTCTGTGTAGGTGGTGATCATGAAGTGTTGGGTGCTCCCAGGGGCCCAGATGGGTCAAGGTCATGGCACAAGCCCCGCCCCCCAGCTAGTGCACCCACTGGCATGACTGATGCTGGAAGGCGAGTAGGGCTGGGGCAGGTGGGCTGTTGTGCCTGGCCCAGGGGACATGTGAGAGGACAATAAAACTAAAAGATTGTGCTAATAAAAGGCCTCTCTTTCCTGAACTCTGATCACGTGTGACCCCAGGTCTCTAGGGATAGACCACGGTGGGGAGTGAGGCTACTAGTTCCTCAGGACACTTGGACCTGAGGCCAGCCGCCTGGGCCTGTACATGTTGCCTTTTTTGTTTCAGTGGTAGTGAGGGCTGAACCCAGGCACGCGCTGCCTCCCGCAGTGCTCGCTGCCCTCCTGGGCTCCAGGCTTCAGAGCTACATTCCCGGTCCTTTTCATTTTTTATTTTGAGAGAGAATCTCACCGAGTTGCTCAAGCTAGCTTTGAACTTGGGATCTGCTTCAGCCTTCCGAGCTGCTAGGATTAGGGGTGTGCCCCACAGTGCCCAGCTGTTACCTCTTTTAGGACGGATCTCAGCACGTCCAGCATGAATAGCAGGGGCTCCCTGTTGGCATCATTCTCCCGTCTCACGTCGTTGTATCCTTGCGCTGCTCTGGAAGCAAGAAGAAATGGGTTCCCCCTTGGACCCTGCCTCCCAGCAATGCCTCAGAAGAGGCCCGTCGGCTACCTGCTCCCCCGTGACTTTCCCACAGCTAACTCCCTTTGAGCTTAGATTTACTGAGCTGAGGCGTTCAGTACGAACTCACACTTGGCTGGCCACAGGCCAGACTGACTTGCTGGGGTCAGGGTTACAGCCACTGAATGCTGGGGCTGGAATCTGAACAGGTTCCTAGGCTGGAATTTTTTTTTCATTTGTATACTGGGTATTGAACTTGGGTGCTTTACCACTGAACTACGTCTGCAGCCCTTCTTATTTTTTATTTTGAGACAGGGTCTTGCTAAGTTGCCAAGGGTGTCCTGGAAGTTGCAATCCTACCTCAGCCTTCCGAGTCACTAGGATTACAAGAGTATGTCACCATGCCCTCCTAAGCTCATGCTTTATTTATTTTTTAAGATTTATTGAGCTACAACACACCTACCATACAGTCCTCCCATTGAAAGTGTACCATTTTAGGCGGGCGCGGTGGCGCAGGCCTGTAATCCCAGCACTTAGGGAGGCTGAGACAGGAGAATCACGAGTTCAAAGCCAGCCTCAGCAATGGCGAGGCGCTAAACAACTCAGTGAGACCCTGTCTCTACATAAAACACAAAATAGGGCTGGGGGCATGGCTCAGTGGTCGAGGGCCCCTGAGTTCAACCCCCAGTACCAAAAAAAAAAAAAAAAAAAGAAAATGTACCATTTTGCCAGGCGCGGTGGCGCACGCCTGTAATCCCAGTGGCTCAGGAGGCTGAGCCAGGAGGATCACGAGTTCAAAGCCAGCCTCAACAGCTTAGTGAGGCCCTGAGCAACTCAATGAGACCCTGTCTGTAAATAAAATACAAAATAGGGCTGGGGATGTGGCTCAGTAGTCAAGTGACGAGTTCAATCCCTGGTACCCCTCCCCACCAAAAATGAAAAAGTACCATTTCATGGTTTTAGTACAGATTCACCTCAGTTCGTGGTGGGGTTGTGTCCTGTAGCTCCATGGCAGGTGGAAAATGTGTTGACTACCCGAAGCTGCCAGACACCAAGCACTAGCTGCTGGCAGTTTCCCTGTGATCTCAGGGCCGACTGGGAGCCACCACTGGCCAGTGTTGGGAGAATGTCGTCACATACTGCTAGCTCAGGAGAAGTGCAAATTCCAAGTAGTTTCTACTTTGCATCATTGGGAAGTCAAAACACTCTAAGAGCCATTGCCCTTCAGGGGGAACCTGAAGACCACACACCTTCCCACAGGTGTCTGGGAAGCTGACTTTCCATGGAGGGGCTGTGTCCGGACTTACTTGACGAGCAGGACGCGGGCCTGCAGCTGCCTGACGGAGTGCGCGAACAGCTCCCTGCTGATGAAGTCGAAGCTGTGCTCCGGCTGCAGAGACAGCCGGGGTGAGTCCTCGCGGCGAGGAGCCCTGCAGTCCTGGGCCAGTGGGTCCTGGTGAGGACCAAACCCAGCCCCCACCACGGCACCTCTGTGAGGCCTCTGCCTCCCACCTTCCCACATCTGTTCTCCCTCCTCCTGGCTCCTGGCTGCCTGGCCAGGCTGTTGCCTGAGCCCTTTTTGGCTGTGTGGCCCTTTGACTGAAGGCAGAGAAGTGCCTTGGGTGCGTCTGGACCTGGACCTTAGAGCTGCGGTGTGGTCCCCACTGCCCACAGCACAGGCTGCTCTGCGCCTTGTCCAGTCAGCCCGATGCCAAACAGAGCCCAAACAGAGCCCCCGACCTTCACAAGATGTCTCCACAAGAAAGGACCTTGCTTGGACCACGGTGCAGAATGAATGCACCAAGTTCCTCAGCTTCAGCCGGCTTCCTCAGCATCCCTGACCACCCTGTCATGGCCACTGAGAAGGTCTAGGCTGCACCGTCCAGCTGCGACCAGTCCTGCATGCTACCGAGGTGCTCTGTAGGCACGCAATGCCTGCTGGTTTGGGACTTACTGGAAAAATAGTGATCAACTTTGATGCCGATTATGTCTTGAAATGACAACATCTTGGACACATTGAGTTAAAAAATATTACAGTTGGGCTGAGGCAGGCAGCCCGTGGAATAGACAGAGCTTGCCTAGTGCATGCCGGCCCTCTGTGATCCCCAGCACGATTGATTTTACCTGCTTTCTTTTTACTCTTAGGGCTTCTAGAAAGTGTAAGATTACATGAGGCTCACCACTGCCTGGCACTCTAGGCTAAGAACTCTTCAAGACAGGAGCTCTCAAAATTTTGTCTGTGTTCGTAGCTCTCAGCATGCTAGTGACAGAAGTACAGGTGCGTCAGGCGGATTGATTTCAAGGAAGCTCCCTTGAGAACTGACTCCAGCAAGCTTTCCTCAAGATTCTGCACCAGCGCAATGCATATAAAATTCCTCTGGGGACTGTGGGTGTCACTCAGTGGCGGAGCCCTTGCCCAGCATGCACAGCCCTGGGTTCTATCCCCAGCACTGCATGAAAAGGGCGGAGCAGGGGGAATCCTGAGGATACACAGGAGCCATTTGGTCATAGCCACAAAAACTCAGGGCCATTGTTCTGTCCTGAAGCTCTTCCAGCTATCTCCTGCTCCTCACAGTTAAAATGACCTCTGGTGCTTTCCCCCAAACAGGGGTTCCCACATCTTACATGAGGCCCACACTCTTGTGGACGTGAGTCTCAGTGGCTGTGACCAGGTCCCTGTAGTGCTGAGGCGAATATTAAAGCAAGCACTTTCCAGGAGAGAGGCTAGGTCCCAGAGGCTGGGAACTTGGTCACAGCCAACAGCTAACAGGAGATGGCGCCAGGACGCAAGCTCAGGCGGGCTCGGCCTCTGGGCCTAACACTCCTGTTCTTGCCAAGATGGGCTGGCTGGTTAAGTCTGGCACCGTGAGGCCCTCCGCTGAATTTTAAGTTGGTCTCCAAGGGAGGGACGGAGGGATGTTCCCCCACTCATGTCTACAGAAGGGAACAACACAGGCTCATGCTTCTGCATTACTTTCCCAAAGGGCAACAGAGGCCATTTCTCTACATGAGAATCTGCCCCCGTCGGGCTGCTGGGCACGGCACTTCCCTTTCTGTCTTTTCCTCCCTTTCTTCCTCCACACCTCTTTTTAGATTCTGTTAGCTTCATTTCCTGATCAGCTTTTTAAAATAATTAAGTATAACTTGTAGCAAAGCCCAAACTGGACTATCAGCTCCTAATGGCCTTTCACTGTGAACATAGGCACGTAACCCTGACCCAGGCCAAAACACGAGGCAGGCCCTTCCTCCAACTTGCTCCAGGTCTTCTCTTCAAGGAGAGCACTATTCTGACCTCCAGCCCTATGGGTTGATTTTGCCTCTTTTCCAGCTTTACAAGTAAAATCACCTTTTGTTGCTGGCTCCTTTCACTCTGGCAATGTGTCTGCGAGATTGCTTCATGTGCAACCATTTATGTAAACGTAAAAACCCTAAAACAAGAGTCTGTGTCATGCACAGTTAAACATGTGAAAATATACAGGACATCAAGTCTGTCCATGACTGGGCCAACACCAAGCCGCCATCGCTTTGCTTGGGAACCTGGAAGATAGTAATGTGTCATTTGAGACAAAATAAAGGAGGTTTGGGAGCATAGCACATGCCTGTAACCCCAGCAACTCAGGAGGCCGAGGCAGGAGGATTATAAATTGCCAGCCTCAGCAACTTAGTGAGACCCTGTTTCAAAATAAAAAAGGCTGGGGTATAGCTCAGTGGTAGAGTGCTTGCATAGCATGTGCAAGGCTCTGGGTTCAATCCCCAGCACAGGAAAAAAAAAAGTGGGGGGAGGAACCTACTGAGAAATGTATAAATTTAATTATGGGCATGTCACACTTCAGAACCTGAAGCATTCAGAAAAACAATCTAGGAGGCAGTTAGAAAAGTGGTCCAGGTACATCAAAGATCTAAACTTAAAGCTGATACTATAGAACTCTTAGAAGAAAACATTGAGAAAAACATAATGCTGTGTCTGCAATGCTGTTATGGACGTGATGTCCAAGGCACAGAGGTGACAACAAGCACAGATACACTGGACTTCATCAAAATGACATGGGGTTGTGGTTGGGGTCAGAGCCCTTGCCTAGCATGTGTGAGGCCCTGGGTTCGATCCTGGTACCCACTCAGAAAAGACACAGAGCCAGGCACAGTGGTGCATGCCTGTAATACCAGTGGCTCCGGAGGCTGGGGCAGGAGGAGCAAAGCCAGCCTTAGTAACTTAGCAAGGCCCTAATCAACTTAGACCCTGTCTCTAAATAAAATACACAAAAGGGTGGAGGATGTGGTTAAGTGCCTCTGGGTTAAATCCCCGGTACCAAAAACAACAACAAAAAAAAACCCCAAAAGAAAACAAAAATTTCTTAGAACTTTTGTGCATCAAGAAAGTGAAGCCGGACGCGGTGGTGCAAGTCTGTAATCCCAGTACTTAGGGAGGCTGAGACAGGAGAATCGCGAGTTCAAAGCCAGCCTCAGCAATGGTGAGGCGCTAAGCAACTCAGTGAGACCCTGTCTCTACATAAAACACAAAATAGGGCTGGGGATGAGGCTCAGTGGTCGAGTGCCCCTGAGTTCAATCTCCAGTACCAAAAAAAAAAAAAAAGAAAGTGAAGAGGCCAGGCATGGTGGTGCATGCCTGTCTGTGATTCCAGGAGCCTGAAGCAGGAGGATTGCAAGTTCAAAGTCATCCTCAGCAACTTGGTGAGACCCTCTCTTTAAATAAAATATAAAAAAGGGCTGGGGATGTGGCTCAGTGGTCAAACCTCAGTGGCCCTGGGTTCAATCTCTGGTACCCTCTTCCCCCAAATTATGAGATAGTCTATTGAATAGGAGGAAATATTTGCAAGTCATGTATCTCATAAGGAATTAACATCCAGAACTAAAACAAAACAAAAACACCCCACACACAATCCAATTAAAAATGGACCACAGAAGACAACATAAGTAGCAGCACAGACAGGCGCTCGCGGCACTAGGCAGCAAGTCAGAGCCACAGCGAGGAGGCGCTGCACGCCCGCCAGGACGGCTGCCATCAGGAACAGGCAAGTAAGTGTTAGCGACGTGGACGAAGAAATGCTGTGTAAAACCCTGCGCAGCCGCTGTGGACAGTTGTTCAGGGGTTTCTCTGTTAAACAGCAAGTCACCATGTGACCCAGCAAGCTCACTGTGGGATATCCGAAAGAACTGAGAGCAGGGACCTGAACAGACACTGTACACCCATGTTCACAGCAGCAGCAGCCACAGTAGCCAAAGGGCGGAAACAGCCAGGTGTGCATCAACAGATGAGCAATAAAGAAAATGGGGCACTCCTGTACTCCCAGCACGTAGGGAGGCTGAGACAGGAGGATCGCGAGTTCAAAGCCAGCCTCAGCAACGGCGAGGCGCTAAGCAACTCAGTGAGATCCTGTCTCTACATAAAACACAAAATAGGGCTGGGGATGTGGCTCAGTGGTCGAGTGCCCCTGAGTTCAATCCCTGGTACCAAAAAATGAAAGAAAATGGGGGCACACAATGGAATATTATTTAGCCTTAAAAAGGAGTGAGGTTTGGATGTGTTACAGCAGGGACGGACCTTGAAAGAAGCCAGACATGGGACACACGTGGCATGATCCCACTTGTGTGAGGTGCCTAGTGGGCAAAGCCATGGAGACAGACAAAACCAATGCCACTCAGTTGTTCACTTACAAGTGGTTAAAATGATGAGTATTATGTATGTCCATGTTAGGTGCATAATTGAAGAACAACTTTAAAAAAACCCCAGGTAACAGGCAAACCAAGAAGGGAGCCAGAAGACGGCAGCACTCACCCAGGCAATCCTCCGGTCTCTGTTCAGCACCAGACCTGGAGAGGCACAAAGGGTGTCCTCAGTGCCCTGAACGGGGAGACGCTCTCTGCCGCTTCCCGGGGCCTCTGGGCCTTCTCAGCTAGGACGTTTCCACCACCCAGGCTGGAAAGAGCCGCCACTGCTGGCCTCAGCCAGCCCTGGACTCTGGATTCTGCTGGAGCAGAGCTTGACCACAGCCAGTGGAGCCCACGGAAGTCTGGCCACCCCACAGGGCGGTGCTGATGGTGGTGGGAGTGACATCACAAAACTCTGAGAAACTTAAAATGTTTATTCAGATCTTTAAACACCAGGAAGTAGCAAATAATTAAGAATCATGCCATTCCTTGTTGAAGAGAAACTGAGTGAAAACAGACACGTTAGACGTGCTGAGGCCTGTGTGTCACCAGCTTCAGGGGGTGACTTGGTTTTCTGCCCTACCTAGGAAGCATATGCACCCAGCAGCACCATACCTGGGCGATGCCACCTGGAGAGACACCCACGTGGGGCCTCAGGGCGCAGCTGCACTGTGGGTAATGGCCACCTTGGAATCTGTCCAGGACTGGCAGGGGATGAAGAAGGGGAGCTTCTCAGCTGGGGAGAGGGGATGCCATCTGCTGGCATCCATGTGGGTAGGAATGGTCAAACATTTTGGTCAAATGCCACCTGCACAGCAACCCTCCTGTTCAAAGTTGCAAATGCCCCACCTGGGCCCCACCTGGGCTTCCCCAGTCACTTCTGATTTATTTTTCTCCATTGTTACACCACTGAGCTCCACCCCCACCACTGTCACAGGGTCTAAAACGTGCTATCACCAACAAAGCCACTGCTGCTTTCCTCTGCTAGACCACAGCTTCCATGAGAACACAGTCCGGTCTGCTCCACACAGGAGTTGTTCAAGAAATGCTTGTTGAAGGAACACAGGTGATTTTCTGTGGGTGGGGAGAGGCTGGGAGGGTTCAAAGGGATGGATGCTGTTCTATTGTTTGTTGGACAACGAGCACATGCGTGTTGTTATTATTAACATTATTAGTTGTTATTTAAATGGACATATATAATAACATACCAACAGGTTTTTTTTGTTGTTGTTTTAAATCTTAATTACCTGATTCTAACATTCATGTGGAAAAATAACAGGCAAGAATAGAATGGAATTCGGGCGCAGTGTGCACGCCTATAATCCAGCTATTCAGGAGGCCAAGGCGGTTTGAGGCCAGCCTCAGCAACTTAGTGAAAGCCTATCTTGAAATTTAAAAAGGTCTGAGAGCACATGCAAAACCCTGGGTTTGGCCCCAGCATGGCAAAAAAGAAAAAAAAGGAAAAAAGGTATTAGTCAACTGAGGAGCTATCTGGAAAAACATAGTCAGATCCAAACCTCATCTTTTTTTTTTTTTTTTTTTTTTGGTACCAGGGATTGAACTCAGGGGCACTCGACCGCTGAGCCACCTCCCCAGCCCTATTTTGTGTTTTATGTAGAGACAGGGTCTCACTGAGTTGCTTAGCGCCTCATTGCTGAGGCTGGCTTTGAACTCGCGATTCTCCTGTCTCAGCCTCCCAAAGTGCTGGGATTACAAGCGTGAGCCACCGCGCCCGGCTTCCAAACCTCATCTTATGCACAGGATAAATACACAGTATTAAATATTTAAATACAAATGCTAAACATGAAACAGTATTAGACTTAAACATGAGCTTTTAACTACAACTCAAAATCCAGAGGCCATAAAAAAGTCATAGATTCAATTGCAATAAAAAATATTCTTCATGGGGCTGGGATCATGGCGCAGTGGTAGCGTGCTTGCCTCGCATGCATAAGGCACTGGGTTCGATCCTCAGCACCACATAAAAATAAAATAAAGATATTCTGTCACCTACAACTAAAAAATAAACATTTAAAAAAAATATTCTTCATTACAATAAGAAAAAAAGAAAAAAGAAACTACCTTAAGGACTGGGGCTGTGGCTCAGTGGTAGAGTGCGTGCCTAGCACGTGTGAGGCACTGGGTTCCATCCTCAGCACCACATAAAAAAAAATAAAATAAAGGTATTGTGTCCACCTACAACTAAAAGATATACATATTTAAAAAAAAGAAAAAAGAAACTACCTTGAGTCAAGTCAAAAGAGCAATGAAAACCCAGGGGAAGTATTTGAAGTTCAGTCTCCCAACAGATGAAGCTTTTTTCAAACTGAGATAAGGGCAGCGAGCAGGGAGATGGCAAAAGGAGGGAACGTGGGAGAGAGGCTCCTGCCCCACAGGGAAGACAAGACTGAAACCACAGGGACATACAAGTTCTCAAGAAATGGATGAAATTCCAAACAAGTGACATCCAGGGACACAGGCCCCTCAGCCAGCAGAGGTGGGGCTGCCGAGGGACAGCTCTGAGGATGCCTGCAATGCCTTGGGGGCCGCTACACTCACCCCGGCCAGGGGAGAGGTGCCTCGGTGGTTGTGATCCAGGGGCCGGCCTTCATCCTCACTGTGCAGACATCCACACAACCAGGGGACAGCACAGACAGTCACAGCCAGCGTCCCTCTACAGGCGACTGGATAAATTAGCCTAACACCTGTGAGGAACACGTGGACCAGTCTCCAGTTTCCTACCAGAGGCATGGAGGCCTCAGAGGGGACTCTCCAGGGCTAACCAGCCACGCAGGCGGAGGAGAGTAAGGGTGCAGCTCTGCATCCTGGGCTCCAGCCAGGAAGGCCCGGAAGGATGTCACTGTAGCTGGAGCATATCCTGAATTTCATGTGTTGGAAGCTTAATCCCCAACTTCACGTCAATGGCATTTAGAGGAGGCCTCTGGGACATGGCTGAGTTATGAGGCCTCTACCCTCAGGAAAGGATTAATTGGTGGCTTTGTTTGAAAAGTGGGCTCTCTGGTACTCTTGCATGTGTTGCCCTCTTGCAGCAAGAAGGCCCATGCTAGATGCTGAGCAGATGCCTGCATGGTACTCTTGGATTTCCCAGCTCCAAAAACCTGGAAAGTCAAGTAAGTTTGCTCATTTGTACCTTCCTTTCTTCTCTTCTCCTGATTGAACCATACCTGGCAATCACTACCACTGAGCTATACCCCAACCCCTAAATTTCTATTCTTGATAAATTACTTGGCCTCAGGTATTTTGTTATAGCAACAGAAAGCAGACTAAGATGAATGTGAAAAAGCTCAGAAGGGGGATCCACTTGCAGGTGAGCTGAGGAACAAGATGGACGGGGATGATGAGGCCGTGAGCTTTTCTACTCCCATGACTTCTAACCATGTGATTCAGCATGTGCTTAAAAAAAAGGTAATATTAAATTGAAAAACAAAACTAAAATCATGTCTGGGTTGACACCTGTGCCCAACCCCTTTGGAAATGCAATGACCCCCTAGGGATGTTCAGGAAGAAGGGCGGGACTAGGCCTCCTTGCTGGAAAACCAACGTTTGAATATAGATGTGGCTCTATGAGGAAGAAACCAATTACAGAATCATGGAGGAAACCTGTTTTCTGTAATTATTAGGTTTTCTACTCTAGTTAGAGATTATGGAACTCTTAAATGATAAATTTAGATGATAAATGTAACGTTTAATTGTTGATAGAGGTTCTAGCCCAGGCTTTGTGTCCCCCATGCTTAGAAGGACCATGTACCTGGGCAGTTCTAGTTGCTGTGTGACATCCAGCACAGATGCCAGGCCCTCCCTGACCTGGCAGGACCAGAGCCCACCCATGGTCCATCCTCCTGCCTGGGCTTTCCTGGAGGGTAACTGTTTCCTATATCCTGAGGTCCAATGCCACGTCCTCAGGCCTTTCCAGGGTTCCATTCTACCCGTCACCTGGGCAGCCCCAGACAGGACTCTGCTGCTCTGGGCCAATGGTGTGTGCCTGGTGATGGGTCCCCACCAGACGGGAGCTCTGTGAGGGCAGGAGCTGGGCCTGCTTCTCTATTCCTGCCCAGCCTCTCACCCGCTGCATGAGGCAGCACAGCCGGCTCAGGGTGAGGCTCAGGCTCAGGCTGATGTGTCAGGTGTGCTGAGTGTGTGAATGGAGGATGACATCAGCCGGGGATGGAAAGGGGGCCGCGAGCCTCTCTGGCATTGGTCCCCACGTGTGCACACAGAGGGGCCCTGATTCCCAAGAGCCCGCGCCAGTCAGCGCCTGCCCTGCGGGTGGCCTTCTGCCTCCTTCCCTTCATGGCTGCAGAGCAAGATTTGTCCTCAGTGTGGCTGCCTCTGAGGAATAGGGTCCTTGCTGTCACTGCCCAGGGGCCTGAGGAGTGGAGTGTCCACATATCCAGCCTCTGTGGCCCAAGCCCAGGGGCTTTCTGACCACTCCAGTGATCAGAAGGAATGGGAGTGGACGCAGAGAACCTTCCAGCCCACGCCCTCCCCTCTGCTGGGACTGCCCAAGGTCACCGACACAGAGGCCCCCAGAAGCCTGGCAGAGCGGGCCCAGTGCCTGTTTACAGGGGCAGTGGAGCCTCCGTGGGGCCACTTGGTGCCCGGGGGGAACACAGACATGTTGCCAGCTCTCCCAACTTTTCAAAAGAAATCAGACTTCTCCATGTTTACGTAAGATCTTACTATTTTAAATATGGGTGACCGATTCCAAGCTCCCCCCATACCCAGTGTTTTTGTTTAAACTGCACAAGTCAAACAAATGGTGCTCATGACCTGAATGCAGCCTGGACTTGTGATGGGGATCTGAGCACCCCCATGTTGGGGCTTCTGGCAGGATAATTTTTTTTTTGTACTGAGGGAAAAAAAATTGGACTCTGCCAGCTCCAGAATCTTGAGAGTCAAATAAGTTTTTTTTTTGGTACTGGGGATTGAACTCAGGGGCACTCGACCACTGAGCCACATCCCCAGCCCTATTTTGTGTTTTATGTAGAGACAGGGTCTCACTGAGTTGCTTAGCGCCTCGCCATTGCTGAGGCTGGCTTTGAACTCGTGATTCTCCTGTCTCAGCCTCCCTGAGTGCTGGGATTACAGGCTTGAGCCACTGTGCCGGCTTCAAATAAGTTTTTATTTGTCCCTAACTGCCTTCCTTTCTTTTATTGACTCAGGTTTGTCCCTTTGTCCTTAGGGAACCCCAAGTAGCATTGGATTCTCCCCTTTCTTCCTGCAAATACCTCAAGCCAGTACTGGGATGGGGGCTGGGTTGCTTGCATTTAAATAAGGGTGTAGATAAGGCCAGCACCTCTCACCCCCTAGCCCTTTCTCTACCATGGCAAATATACCTGATTAAATCAAGCTGCTGACCTTGCCTAGGGAGTCCCCTTTGGCCTGAAATGGATGCCTGTGACCAGCTCCCTCATCTGCATCTGGTGAAAAGCCACTTGCTCCATGAGTTTGACCAGATCTCTGTATTTAAAGGAGCCAGCTGGGTCTTGGGGTGTAGCTCAGTGATAGCACATCTGCTTAGCATGCAAGAGGCCCTGGGTCCACCATAGCACCAGGAACTCAAAATAAACAGCGAGCAAGTTCAGCCTCTTGGCACCCTGACTGCCCTTGCCAGCTAGGCCTCTGCTCCACTCCACTTGCTCATGCCCTCTTGCCACAGCACAGCCACCAGGCTCTCCTCAGGACTCTCAGGAGGAGCAAGCCCTGCTCAGATTTTGATCGACTGTCCATCAGAACTATGAGGGGATAAGTTTCTGTTTAAGCCACCCAGCAGGTGGCACTTTTTGACAGCAACCCCAAGACTTTGCAGGGATCAGGTTGGACCAAGGAGCACAGGAGGGAGGGAGGCAGGCCCCCCTCTGCTGGTTCCAGGACGGGATGTGGGCTGGGGATAAGGGGAGGGCTTGGGAGGGGCCCAGAACACTTTCCCAAAGTCACCCACATCCAGGGAGGGTGAGGAGTTCTCTCTTCTTTTAAGTCAGTTCTGGGTCCCAAAGGGCCACAGCTGTGGCAGAGGGTGGTCCTGACACAGTGCTTCAGCCACTGGCCTGCTCCCAGCACACAGGGGCCCCTCCTTTTCAGCCGCCACTCCTTGTCCCCCTTAGCAACCGGTCAGTGTCTGTGTTCACCATTTCATGTGACCCAGACCTAACTGGATTCCCTAGACTGGCTGGGAGAAAGTCTCATTCCAGATTAGCCCAGTTCTGTGCTGGGGCGCCTCTGCGTTGGCTGGCTGTGTGGGGCTTGCAACCTTGACCTCGCTCTGTGATGGGTTTGCAGGGAGGGGAGACACGGTTCAGGGATGATAACACAATGGGGCACAAGTGGCACCTGAGGCCAAAACAATGGCAGGAGTGTTTCATGTGACTCTCATAGTATGGCATCAATTTCTGGATCAGTTACCAAAACCTGAAAATTTACTGCCCAGCAGATCAATGGCTATCCTTGAGCAGCTGGGCATTCTGGCCACACTGGACCAGAGTCCCACACACTACCACCGAGGCCACCACGCCAGGGTGCGTGGGCTCCAGTCCCCCTGCTGCCAACTGCCACACACTGAACCAGCAGGATGAATTGCACAGCTTGCCCAGCCCCCCAGGCACCTAGGGGTTTGACCCTACCTCATTTGGCACTGTATAAACCTCGCTTGATCCTATCAGGCTTTGAAGGCAAAACTCCCAAGACCTCGTTTGTCACCTGAGAAAACCAGGGAGGGACTTTCCCAAGATTGCTGAGCTCGCCAGGCCAGGCTGGAAGCCAGGTCTTCATGACCAGTACAGCGCCCAGCTCTTACTCCCACTCTCGGGAGTGGCTTCCTGCGTAGCATCTGCTTCTTCTCTGAAAATCTGCCTTCTCTGCCAGGCCTCCTCCTTGCTCAACTCTAGGGGGCATCATTTGCAAATGGCACCCCCGGAAGCTGTGCCATCATAGGCTCAGCACCTCCAGGGAGGGGCTGTGTGCCTGTTGCTCACTGCTCCCGCTGTGGCCTTGACTGGGGCCTGCACAGAGAGACCTTAGTAAAGGTTTCCTGAAAGGTGTGTAAGACGCTGCCGCCTGAGGCCCGCCGAAGCCAGTGTGCCCAGCTCCATTTCTGTTTTGAAAACCTTTTCAGCTTCACTCAATCCCCTAGGATGATGTCCCTGTAGCCTCCCTAGAGGCCCAACAGGGCATGGCTGTGTTAATCCCCAACTTTAGTCCCAAGACACCCGGCCAAGCTCCCCACAGAGCACGGCTCTCGGGGATGTGTGGAGCTATGTGACCTTGCAGGAGTCACTAGCGATGCCCAGGCTGCTTCCCCTGCTCTCCATAAGCATGAGGCCATGGAGGACTCTGAGGCACTGTTTGTAAAGCCCTAAGTATCATGCCTGGTCCCTGCAAGTCCTTGATGCCATTCCTCAGTGAGAACAGCGACAGTCCACAAGGCTTGGACAGGGAGCCCTTTACCTGTGGCCACCCGGGTGGTTCCTCTCTGCAGTAGGAGCTTCCCACACTCCTCACCCACATGGCTGTTGTTCTTCAGGAACCTGGGGGAGACAGAAGGATGCGCCTGAGTCCCGTGTGCCATGCCAGCATGTCACTATGTGTGCGTGAGCTTCCACTCTGGAGGATAAATACTTGTGGAGCCCCGACCCACTGGGCACACTGCTTGAAGCAGGAGAGACAGATGTTACCAAGACGGCCACGGTCCCCATCCACAGTTGTGGGGCTCCTGGCCAAAGAGAAGGGGAGTTAGAGGACAGTGCAGTCTCCTCCAGGGGAGGGAGGGTAGACATGGCTGGTGAAGGAGGAGAGGGGACACCAGCAAGGTGCCCAGAGGAGCTGCAGGCTGGAGGCCCAGAGGGAAGGGAAGGTGTGGAAGGGACAGGGGAAGGAGAGTGCGTGTGTGCAGACAGGAGGGCCACTGGGGCACGTGGCAGGGTGGCAGAAGTGACTGGCACTGCTGGTGCCTAGGGGAAGAAAGGCAGATAAAGCTCCTTGAGGCATTTGGGGATGGCCAAGAGGCCTGGTGCCTAGGGCGACCACAGGAAGAGAGAGGTTTGGTGTGGGATTGTGGGTAGGGGGAAGTCTTCCCTGGGTCTCAGAGGGTCTCCTCCCGGGGTGCCCTGCACTCCCCTCAGCCTCCCTCCCCACCTGCTCCCAACACCCACCCCTGCAGCATCTCCTCCGGGCCAACCACGCGCGAGGGCTTCTGGGTGGCCTCCACCTGCAGCGTGTGCTCTATGGCTCTCCGCCTGTAGGTCAGCAGGTTCTCCGTCTCCTAGGGGTTTATCATTGGCTGGTAGACAGGGCTGCAGGCTAAGGACTGGGGTCCCCTCCCTGGCCCTGCTCACTGGGCCCCTGCTAATGATACCCAGTGAGTCCTCTGACAGCCAAGGCCAGTTCGACCCTGCTGCAGCCAGGGACATGCAGAGCCCAGGTTGGGTGGTGGAGAAGGAAGGAAATCTCTGTCAGGTGCATTGTGAAGACATGGTATTAGAGGGTCACAGTCATGGCCTCCAAAGGTAGGTGATTGCATTTGGTTCAATTAATGCCACCACTCCTACTGGGGTGAGGGGGCTGGTCTCCCCACTCCTACGCCATCTGCAGGCCTCTCCACCCCTCCCCCTTGAGAACAGGGGACAGGGAGGGCCAAGTGCTCACCCAGCCCCACCCAGGAGGGAGCCCTGGACACTACGTCCTGTCAATGGGGACACAGGAAGAAGGCAGAGCGTCAGTCCCCAGCAGTCCCGGAGTCGGACCCTCACCGTGACCCCTGAGCTGCTGGTTCCTGCAAAGCACTCTCCCTGAGCACCTGCTATGCACAGCCTGAGGACGTGGCGATAAAAAGACAGATACAGTTCTGGCCCTTGCGGAACGGTGGTCATTTTACAGACAAGAAAACTGAAACCGATGAAGTAGACGTGTCACCACTGAGAGGCTAAGCGAGCCTTCCAAAAGAGAATGACAGACCACCAGAGTGGGCAGGGGATCTCTAGGAGCACTGAGCACAATTTCTCATTTTATAGGTGAGGAAACTGAGGCTCAGAGAGGCCAAGTGACTTGCCTTGGGCTACACAGCAGATAAGTGACAGAGCCAGGTCTCAGATACAGGGGACAGCGCTGGCTGTTACTAGTGGTGGGGGCTGGAGGGGTCAGTACTTTTCCCGTCAGTCCACACTCAGGGGTGCTGTGTGGTTGTATGAGTGTGCATGGCACAAGTTAATCCGGTGGAGTATGAGTGTCGTGGGCTCACTGGGCTATGTCCCCAGCACTTCCTCAACCCACAGTTCCTTCCCTCTTCCACGCCCGCGGCTCATGACCCACCTGGCCTTCTGTGGCTCCCAGGACACACACAGGGTTCCATGCCCTCTCCCCGACCACTGCTGGGGTATGAGCGTGGAATGCTCCCCTCTGTGGAGGTACCCTGACCCCCGTCCACCCCTGCCACCTCCTCCAGCCTCCCTGATCTGCCAAAGGAGACAGGGCTGAGGGCACCAGCTGGGGCCTGGGGCCTCCCCCGTGGCAGCCTGCACAAAGACCCCCTTCTTACATTAATGTCCATGGCAAACGGCGATGAGTCCAACAAGATAAGTTCCTCCACCATCTCGGGGAAGATGCAGGAGAACTAGATGCACCACCAGAGAGGAAGGGTGAGCAGGAGCAGGGCCGAGGGCGCAGCCCTTCCCTGCGCTTCCTGAAAGGCCTTATGGGTGGGGGAGGGGGCCCCCAAGAGGCCGGAGGGAGAACCTTCTGTCCCTTCAGGCACCTCCCCTGGAGCCCTCAGCTCTGCACCCCGCACCCAGCTCCAGACCCCGGTGACGGCTAGACTCCAGGGTCCCCTGGATGGGCAGGGCACGTGGAAACTCTGATGTCTATCAGGAATTTCCGCTGCCTGACACCAACTTCCTCACAATGGCGATTCTAAGTCTAGAGAGCAAGCTGCCGCCTACTGAAACTCAGGTGAGGAGGCCCTTCCTGTCCTGGGACTTCCTCCTCCTGCTGCCCCACTCCCCACCACCCCAGGTGGCCAGAGCAAAGCCATCTACTCACCATGCCACCTACAGTGCCTCCTGGGGACAAAAAGAGGACAAAGGAGCAGTTGGCAGACATACCCTTGCTCCACCAGGGGCTTCCCTTCTCAGACTTAGGCCCCCTCCCCTGGCTCATCAGGTCTCCTCCAGACATGACCACTCATGAGGCCACCTCTCCCTCATCAGGTCAGGGAATAGCCACCTTTGAGCAAGTGTCTGAGGTCAGAGGGCACAGAGGCCGAAGGGCAATGTTTAAGGCTGTCTTGTCTCTCCCTGTAGTTCTCAGAGGTGCAGAGACAGGAACCACATGCCAACTCCTGCCCTCCCACAGCCCCCTGCAGGAGGCCAGTCAGGTACTAGCCAAAGGGTACTCACCAAAACTGTGGCCCATGAGAGAAAAACGACTCCATTTCAAGGCTGAAAATACATAGAGCAGGAGGTCTGGACGGGTGCACCTCACAGGCCCTTTCCTGCTGTCCCTGGGCTCGGGAAAATCCCTCTCCATCTAAGAGACCAGCTTAGGGGGCCCACGTGAAGCAAGCCTTCCTGGAGACCTCTCCAACTGCCCCAAGTCACCCAAGAATTGCTGGTGGAACTGGGGCCAGGCCGGAGCCACGCTCAGCTGCAGGCACCAGAGGGTGTGTCCCAGGGCACCCCCACACCCACACTCGCCTCCTGCTCACCTGCCACAACTCTTCGGACCTCATTCACAAAGTTTTGGTGGTAATACGGGACACCTGGGCTGTAATGGGACGAGAGCCCATGCCCTCCGAAATCCATGGCAACGTAATGGAAGTCTGAGGCAGAGGTAAGGAGCAGGAGCAGGGGCCGCATCAGCCCCCCGCCTCACTCACTGCAGTGGCCCCTCAGCCTCCCTTCACCCCAGCCCCACCTTGTGGGAGGAGAGGGATGAGTCTGTCGAAGGAGTTGGCATTGTCCAGCCAGCCATGCAGGCAGAGAACTGGGGGGCCCTGCAAGGAGCCCCAGGCTTTGGCAGCGATGTGGCCCCAGGGCACCATCAGCTTCAGCTCTGAGAGCAGACCTGAAGGACAGGGACATTCATTCCTTCACTGGTTTGTTCATGGCCAGCACTTTCTGAGCCTCTCATCTATGTACACCCCAGTGCACCCAGGACATTGGCACTACAGACCCCTGCTCTGGCCCTGGCTGGAGGGAGTCAAATATGGGTGACACCCAGAGGAGGGAGAGAAAACCTTGTCAGGCTTGATAGGATGCACCCATTTGTCCCGGGGCAGAACTGGAGAGTGGGCTGGGGGTTGGTTGCCCTGGACCCGAGTGGAGTAGAGTCTGGGCCTGGTGACACATGCCTATAATTCAGAGGACTCCAGAGGCCGAGGCAGGAGGATCAAAAGTTCAAGGCCGGCTTTGGCAATTCAGCAAGACACTGCCTTAAAAGTACAAAGAGCTAGGGCTGGGGTGGTGGCTCAGTGGTAGAGCACCTGACTAGCATGTGTGATGCCCTGGGTTCAACTCTCAGCACCACATATAAATAAAATAAAAGTCCATTGACAACTTAAAAAATATTTTAAAAATAAAATAAAAAAATAAAAAGAGGGCTGAGATTGTGGCTCAGTGGCAGAGCGCTTGCCTTGCACGTGTGAGGCACTGGGTTTGATACTCAGCACCACATAAAAATAAATAAACAAAATAAAGACACTGTGTCCATGTATAACTAAAAAGTATTTTTTTTTAAATATTTTTTTAGTTGTTGATGGACACAATGTCTTTATTTTATTGCTTTGTATGTGGTGCTGAGGATCGAACCCAGGGCCTCACGCATGCGAGGCAAGCGCTCTACCGCTGAGCTACAATCCCAGCCCTAAAAAGTATTTTTAAAAAATTAAAAAAATAAAAACATAAAAAGAGCTAGGGATGTCAGGCATGGTGGTGAACACTTGTAATTCCAGTAGCTCGGGAGGCTGAGGCAGGAGGATTGAGAGTTCAAAGCCAGCCTCAGAAATTTAGCAAGGCCCTAAGTAACTCAGTGTAACTGAGTAACTCTGTCTTAGTAATTCTGTCTCTAAATAAAAAACACAAAAAGGGCTGGGGATGTGGCTCTGTGGTCAACTGCTCCTGGATTCAATCCCCAGTAACAACAACAACAAAAAAGAGCTAAGAATGTAGCTCAGTGGTAGAGTACTCTTGGGTTCAATCCCCAGTACTGCCAAAAAAGAGAGAAAAACATTAATAATAAAATATGTATAACAATATTCTGTAATAAAAGTTATATGGAGCATAAGGTATTACATACACGTGTAATCCCAGCTACTTGGGAGGCTGAGGAGGATCTCAATTTTGAGGCCAGCGTGGACAACTCAGTGAGAATGTAAAAAAAAAAAAAAAAAAAAAAAGCCAATAAAACAGGTGGGGGGCACTGGGAATGCAGCTGGGTGGGTGGTAGAGTGCCACAACATGAGCCAATTAGGTTCAATCCCAGGACAGCAAGCAAAAGTTCTGTGACTGAATCTCTCTCTCTCTCTCAAAATACCTTAGGAGAGACAAAAGGGGAGTCCTGTTCAGGCCCCAGGAGATTTTATCGCATTACTCAGAATAGTGGGCAATTTCCAAACTGAAGTTGCTATTGAATATTTTTGGACCTTGGGTAACCGCAGCCTTGGGAATGACAGCTGGATAGGCGGGGCTAAGCCTTCACTGAGGTCCGCCTGGGTGCCGAGCACCTGACACAGCTAACTGCCAGCTCCCCACGTCCTCGCTTCACACAGAGGGAAACTGAGGCACAGGGAGGTGCACTCCATGCCCAAGGCCATTCAGGGCAACGCGGTGGACAGAGGGTTCGCAGCAGGTTTCACCACTCCGTGACCCCAGCGCTACCACCCGGCACCGCGCTGCCTCGGGCCTACTCTGCTCACGTCTGGCCAGGCGCTGACCTTTCCGCCCCACTGGCTCTCCCTGCCTGGCTGGCGACCTCGGCGCCCCCAGATACCCATCCCTCTCTCCTCCCGAGACCCTGGCTGGCCACGTGCGGCAGTGTCCTGGGCGCCCGCCCTCCAGCCAGTCTGGCTCTGCACGCTCCAGGGTCAGCTGAGAAGGAGCAGCGACACCCAGGAGCGCGAGGCGGTCGGTGTCCCTGCACACGGGCCCGGGAAGGCGGGTGGACGCCCGGGAGCTCGCGCCTGGCCTCCCCGTCCCACTCTAGTCTAAGGGGCCCTGACGCGGCGTTTTCACCCATCGCTCCGCTCCCGCGTCGTGCGGCAGTGCCTCCAGGCCCGCGAGGCCCCGCCGCTGCGAGGAGACCAGGCGCCCGGAGCTCAGGCCCCGCCCCGCCCCGCCCCGCCCCGCCCCGCCCCAGGCTCGCCCCGTAGGCCCCGCCCAGCCCCGCCCAAGGCTCGCCCCCTAGGCCCCGCCCCGCCCAAGGCTCTCCCCACAGGCCCCGCCCCAGCCTCGCCCAAGACTCGCCCCGTAGGCCCCGCCCCGCCCAAGGCCAGTCCCGTAGACCCCGCCCCAGCTCCGCCTCCCCGCCAAGCTCCTTGAGCCAGGCAGAGTCTACGTGGCCACGGCCGGAGACTTGGGCCGCCTTCCCTGAAGGCCGAACCTCGCGGCGGAGGCTGTGCGCTGAGGAGCCCCGGGAGGTGGCCTCACAGCCTCCAAAATACCCCGCTACACCCGGGCGGCGTGGGAAGGAGCGGAGCTTGCTCTGGGCGCGGGGATGGCGGGACCCTGGCCCCAGCGCGGTACCGGGAGCTGCCTAGCAGGCACCCACAGCGAGCAGGGGCAAGTGCTCGCTTTATTTATTTATTGAGAGGTTACACTAAGTTGCGGAGGCTGATCTCGAACTTGGGATCTTCCTGCATTAGCCTCCAGAGTCGCTGGCTTTACAGGAATGCGCCCCTGCACCCGGCTTTGCGGTTACGGTTTAATGTCTGCCTCGAGGGCGGGCTTGGGGCCACAGTGTTCCCACCCTGTCCTGGGGTCCTCAACAGAGTCGGCACCAGCCTTAATATTTGTTGTACAGGTGGACGAGTCAATGTATAAACTGGGAATGTGAAGGACCCCTCCACCCCCAGGTGGGGAAAGTTTCTAACCAATATCATCTAGTCTGAAAAAGATCAAGAGCCCCAAGTCCTGAAGACCATGTTTGGGGGGAAGAGATTACAGGAAAACCTATAATAATGGAAGAAAAACGCACCCTCTGAATCTTTAATTTTTTTTTTTTTGGTACCAGGGATTGAACTCAGGGGTACTCTACCACTGAGCCACATCCCCAGCCCTATTTTGTGTTTTATGTAGAGACAGGGTCTCACCGAGTTGCTTAGCGCCTCGCCATTGCTGAGGCTGGCTTTGAACTTGCGATTCTCCTGTCTCAGCCTCCCTAAGTGCTGGGATTAGAAGCGTGAGCCACCGCGCCCGGCTCTCTGAATCTTTACAGTGGCAAGTCTAGGTCAAATTCAGGCCAATACTTCCTGTTCATGCACTGGGCTGGCTAGTTGGATGCCTGGACTGGGTGGGATGTGGTCTCCAGGCTCACCGTCCCCCCGGACTGTAACTGGTGAACCACAGAGGGCAGGAGAACGACCTGTGTGGTGACTTCTCCCTAGGACAACAGGGAACCCAATTCCTGAAGACTGAAAAGACCAGGGTCTGCGGAAAGTAAGGGGGTTCCCACCCACACAATGCAGGGAAAGTTGTCAATGGCTAGAAAACTTGGGCCCCAGAGGGCAAGGGGCTGGGAGTGGGGTCGCAGCAGGTTGTGACAGGCCTGTGCGCGTGGGGTCCAGGAAGACTGGGAGCTGGGGGTGGGCAGTGAGGCCATTTCTATGAGGGGTGCACACACGGCGGTGTCATTAGCTCAGGAAATGCTTTGCCCTCCTATGGACACGGATCCTTAAGGAGTATGCAGGGTCACAGGTCCTGGGTGACAGAGGTGTTGCAGACATGACCCCTGTGAAGCAGGGTTATCTGTTTCCTCTTCTGCCCGGATGACCCACTGCCACTACCTCTTAATGGATGATGCCTCATTTATACCTGGGCACCAGGCTCAGTGTGACCTCTGGGGAGGGGTCTCCTGCACCTTCAACCTCAAACTCCCTTCAACAGATGGGCATGAGCTCCTGGCTTTCTGTCCCTCCAGCTGGTGATCTCAGTCACCCCATCTTCACTCCATCCTCAAATCCCAGCCACTGTCCATCTCTTTTCCTGCCTGCCTTGCCTCTTCCATTCCTGTGATCCTCCACCCACTTGCTGTCCTGCCACAAGCGCCTCCCTAAAGACACCGTGGCTCCCATCTTCCCTGTGTGGGACAGTGAGGTGCTTCTCACTGCCCGCTGGAGAAGGGTGCATTTCCTGCCCCAGCATTGGATGCCCTCCTGGGGCCCTTCTTCCACTTACATTCAGCTCCAGGAGTCCTGGGCACCTGCCCCCAACTCTCACACCCCTGGGCCTTGGCCTTTGCTGTTCCTTCAATCACAACACTGTTCCCTTTTGCTGTTACCATTGAAATCCCACCCTCCTTTCAGGCCTTGTTTGAAAGTCCTGTACTCCAGGAAGCCTGTGGTCTTCCCAGGTGAAATGCATCTCCCCGTCCCTGTCTTTGCCAGTTACCTGCATCTCACCCCCACCTCCAGAGTGTAGGCCACGGGTCTGGCCATCTCTCTGGCTGGATTG
>PVHX01017160.1:0-40920 GCA_004024805.1 Geosciurus inauris | reverse complement strand
TCACACATGCACGAGCGAAATTCCTGCGTGGGATGTTGAGCTGCAGAATGATGCCAGGAAGCTGGCTGGAAAACGGCACCTCCACCACTTCCAGCTTTGGTCCCTGAGAGCCTAGCGCAGAGTGGACTGTCTAGGCCGCCATCTTGGAACTGCCCCCTCTGTAGTGTCTTTGTGCCTTTAGATTGAAGGAGGAAATCTTTTTGGTGCAAACAAGTCTAGGAGGTTTTGGATGGTTATCATGAGTGGACAACCAATAACCCTGTCCTTAGTACTGGTCAGAGGCCAGGTAGGCAAACTGACTACATGTGATTGTTAGGGCCAATGTGGAGCAGAAAGTAAGTGCTCCGAAAGCCTTTAGTGCCAGTGTACCCCATCTTGACCATCTAATCCCCAAGGGGGGCAAGTGCTGCTGTTTGATGGAAGCCTGAATGCAGAATTTCTTTCATACTTCTGCTAAGGCATCCTGCTTTCCATCAAAGTGACTTTGAATCAAAGCCTACGTGGAAGCCCAAATCTTTCCCAAATCCCATTCTTCTCATAGAGGACCCATCTCTGTTTCTTAACAGACATTTTATGGGCAATGAGTCCTGTAGTGGAACTTTGGGTTTTCCATGGATTTGAGGTCTTAGCTAACGTTAGTAACTTGGTAACACAGCCTGATGGCCTCTGTGGGCAAATTTCCCATTTGACGTATCATGATGCCTGTCTCTGTCTGTCTCTAGCTGTGTCTCTTTTGCCAGTTTTTCTTTCATTTTTTTTTTTTTTGTCCTGTTCTGTGGATGACGTGTACCTACTATGTAACAGATTCCAACTCATTTTAAATTTAGGAACTCATTTAACTCTTCCTAGCAACCCATGAGTGCCACAGAGAGGTTCAGAAATTTGTCTCCTCTCTCAGCTAGGAAGTAGAGCTGGGATCCACAGCAGGCAGATTGGCTCCTTTTCCATGACCATGCTCTGCTCTTCCACAGTAGCTGCTTAGCTTGTCTTTGCCACATCTCTTTAAATTCATAGAAAAAATGAGTCAAGTTTGCTTAGAAGAATTTTGATTGTCTTTTTCTTTGAGGACTTGTTTCTCCTTCTGCAAGAAAAAGGCAAGTTCTCACAAGCAGGCGTGACACTTTGTAAAAGGAAACTGCGGACTTATTCAACGGGACATTCCCTAGGCAGCTGTTTCCATCAAGCTGATTTTGGGCTTGCTCAGGAAGATGTTTTGGGACAGGGCTGGAGGGTCACCCCAGCTAACATTTACTGATGGAAGTGAGAATAGGATCATAAATGAAATAAGTTTGCAAAGAAAGTTCTGTGCTTGGTGCAGATATGGCATACATTATTCTGGGGGGTGAGTGGAGAGCCCTCCTGAGGGGCAATGAAGAGGGAATTGGAAAAGGATTGAGGTGAGTCCCTGGAATGAGTCCTCGTAGATGAGCAGCCAGCCAGGACCTACGGGCTGGTTGTCTAGGGTCAGGGCATCTTTCTAGTTTGACCCTGTAGTTTGGCCTCCAGTGGAGGCTTTTCTCTGACCAAGTCATCTGCATATGACCAGTGCATTGGGCCACCTAGAACTACTCTGTTGCCTTCCTGGCCTAATGCCTAGCACTTCAATTCAGCCAACACTTTAATAAGCACTTACAATGTGATCATAAAGAACAAAGATGATAATAGTAATGGTTATTATATACTAATTGTTTATTGTGGCCCAGGCACAATGCCAAATGCTTGGCACAAGTGATTTCTTTTCCTCCTAAAAACAACCCTAGTGTCAGAACAAACTGCTTGGCTTAAGTAATATTTTTTAAAATATTTTTTTAGTTATGCATGAACACAGTGTCTTTATTTTGTTTATTTATTTTTATGTGGTGCTGAGGATCGAACCCAGTGCCTCACACATGGGAGGCAAGCGCTCTGCCACTGAGCCACAACCTCAGCTCCTTAAGTAATATTTTTATCAACTAAACTCAAAGATCTACCCCAGACACTAAATGAATGAACTAATTAATTTCAGATTATGTTAATGCTATGAAGAAAATGAGACAGAATTATATGGAGGTAGAAGGAGGGTTTCTGTGGATGGGGATACTACGTAAAAGAAGACTTGAAGGACAAGAGGGTGTCTTCCAGGTGTTGTATACTGTGTGCTTATTTCCATTCCATATACAAGCATGCAGGATTAAGTAAATTTCCCAAGATAAAATAGCTCTATTAAGAGCCAGAGCTGGGACCCACCCTGGTCTTATTCATTGCTGATACCCGTTCCCAGGCCCTGTCATGCCCTGTTTTAGCTGACACTCTTTCACCTAGAGTTCTCCCTTGTTTCTGCAATTCCAGTCCCTTTCTTCTGATTTTCCCAGTCAAAGCTCATTAGCTGGTTGTTAAAGCAGGTCTAACCTTAGCTAAAGATCATTTTCTAAAATGAATCTGGCCTCAGCAGTTTCCACAGGGCTGGGTTGTACCGGCCACTGCAGTTTGTCTGCAGAATGCCCTTGGGGTTTAAAAGAACATCCATCCTTTCCCAGACCCCAGCCAGCAGAATAACGATGAAAGCCAAACTCTGACTGGCTGGAACCCAGAATGAAGAAATATGCATATAAAGAATATATACAAATCAAAATTTTACCTTTCTTTTCAACCTAGGTCCTTGTTATTCCTTTTGCTTGCTTTCTTGCTCTAGCTAGAAGGCTAGATTCTCTGGTGAAATATTAAATGGAAATAATGAGAGATTATTCTTGTCTTATTCTGGATCTTAGGGGGAAAGCATTTATTATGTCACAATTAAGTATAATATTGTTTCTGAATTTTGTGTGTATCCCTTTCATCAGACTGAAGAATTCACCTTTATTCTAGTGTCTTAGGGCCTTATTTGATACATGATATACAGATATTTTCTTTGATTCTGGGGGCTACCTTTTCACTTTCCTGATAGTATCAGTTGCACAAAAACTTTAAATTTTGTTGTAATTCTAGTTATCTACCTTCTTCCTTTTGTTTCTTGTACTTCTGGTATCATATTTAAGAACCATTACCTAATTCAATTCATAAGGATTTATCCATTCATTTTCTTCTGAGGGTTTTATAACTTAAATTCTTACATATGCATGCCTTTGATACTTTTGAGTTATTTTTTGTGTATGGTGTGAAGAAAGGATCTATCTCCACCCTTTGCATGTTGAGAATCTAGTGGCCCAGCACAATCTGCAGAAAAGACTACTTTTCCCCATTGATTGGTCTTGGAATCCTTGTCAAAATCAACTGACCATTGCCATGAGAATTTGTTTCCAGACTCTTAATTCGATTACACTGACCTACATGTCTATCTATATCTAAGTACTACAATATTTTAAATATTGTATCTTTGTAGCAAATTTTGAAATTGGAAATTGTGAGTCTCATAGCTTTGTTCCTCTTTTTCCAGACTATTTCCCTATTCAGGGTCCCTTGAAATTCCATGTGAATTTAAGGTTTGAGCCCTACATTTCTACACAAGAAACTATTGGAATTTGGAAAGGAATTGATTTGAATTTGTAGGTCAATTTAGAGTATTGTCATTGTAACAGTATTAAAACTTCAAATTCATGAACACAATATGTCATTCCACTTGTTTTAGGTTTTATTTAACTTCTTTCAGCAGTGTTTTTGTTTTTGTTTTTGTACTGGTGATTGAACCCAGGGGTACTTTACCATTGAGCTGCATTCCCTGCTCTTTATTGTTTATCTTGAGACAGGATCTCACTTAAGTTGCTTAGAGCCTTGCTAAATTGCTAAGACTGGCCTTGAACTTGCAATTTAGTGAGGAACTTAGTAACTCTAAATAAAATACAAAAATGAGCTGGAGATGTGGCCCAGTGGTTAAATGCCCCTGAGTTCAATCTCCGGTACCAAAAAAAAAAAAAAAAAATCAGTTCTATGCTGCTGGATTTGGTTTATTAGCATTTTGTTGTGGATAGTCACATTTATATTCATAAGGGATACTGATCTGCATTTTTCTTTTTCTATATTGTCTTGTGTTTCATTGGTAACAAGGTAATAATGTTGCCTAAAAACACAGTCAGGAGGCATTCCCTACTCATACATTTTTTTGGAACAGTTTGAGAGGGATTTATGTCAATTCTTGAAATGTTTGGCAGAGTTCACCTATGAAGCTGTTTCCAACTGGGCTTTGTTTTTGAGAGGTTTTTGATTAGCAATTAATTATCTGTACTTGCTAAAGGTGTATTCAGATTTTATTTCTTCTTGAGTTATTTTTGGCAGTTTGTGTGTTTCCAGGAATTTGTCAGTTTCATCTAGGTTATTCAATTTGCTATTATATAATTGTCTGTAGTATTCTATTAGGTTCGTATATTCTGTACGGTCGGTTATAATGTCTTTCATTTTTTTATTTTACTTGCATTTTCTCTCTCTTTTTTTTCTTGGTCAGTCTAGCTCATAGCATTTTGATTTTGTTGATATTTTCAATCTACTTTTGGTTTCATTTATTTTTTCTATCTTTTTTTCACTCACTTATCTCCATTCTAGTATTCCTTATTTCTTAGCTTAGTTTTTGTCTTTCTCTATTTTCCAAAGATGTAATGTTACGTTACTGATTTGAAATCTTTCTTCTTTTAAAATACAGGCATTTACAGATCTAAATTTCCCTCTAAGCACTCTTTTGCTGTATTATATAAATCTTGGCATGTTGTGTTTTTGTTTTTAATCATCTCAAATATTCAATTTCCATATGATTTCTTCTTTGACATATTAATTATTTAGGATATTATCTAATTTTCACATATGTGTGAATTTTCTCATTTTCTTTCTGTTATTCATTTCTAACATAATTTATTTATGGACAGAAGAGATACTTTGTACAATTTTAAGATTTTTTTTCTCCTCTGAGGTGCTGGGAATGAAACCCAGGAGCGCTCCGTTTTGGTCAGCTTTTTTGCTGCTCTGACCAAAAGATCTGACATGAACAATTTTAGAGGAGAAACAGTTTATCTGGGGGCTCACCGTTTCAGAGGTCTCAGTGCAGGACATCTTGGAGGAAGTGTGTGGCATAGGAAACAGCTGGAGACATGACACCAGGAAGCAGAGAGAACAAGCTCCACTCAACAAGGACAAAATATATACTCCAAAAAGCATGCCTCTGGGGATCACCTTCTCCAGCCACACTCTATCTGCCTACAGTTACCACCTAATCAATCGCAGTCAGAGGATTAATGCACTGGTTAGGTTAAGGCTCTCAAAACCCAATCATTTCACTTCTAAATTTTCCTGCATTGTCTCATACATGAGCTTTTGGGGTAATGTTGAAACTATAACATGCTCTTTCACTAAGCTACACCCTCAGCCTTTTTAATATTTTGAGACAAGTTCTCACTAAGCTGCCCAGGATGTACTCAAACTTGTTATCCTCCTGCCTCAGCCTCCTGAGTAACTAGTATTACAGTTGTGTGCCACCACACCTAGCAATTTCAGTCTTTTGAGGTTCATTGAAACTTGTTTCATGTCCTAAATTTGGCCTGTACTAGAGAATATTCCCTGCATCCTTGAGAAGAATCTAATTTTTAAAGGAAGAGTTCTATAGAAGGCTCTTACCTCTATTTGTTTTTTAGTTGTTTTTTTTTTCTTTTCTTTTCTTTCGTGTGTGTGTGTGTGTGTGTGTGTGTGTGTGTGTGTGTGGTAATGAAGATTGGATACAGTACAGGCAAGTGCTCTACCATTGAACTAAACCCCCAGCACTTTTCTTTCTTTTTTAATTTTGGTGTAGGTTCTTGCTAGATTGCTCAGGCTGGCCTTGAACTTGCAATCCTCCTGCTTCAATCTCTTGAATAGCTGGCATTATAGGTGTGTGCCACCAGCACCCAGCTAGTTTTTCTTTTTTTAGGTATTTTATTTCCTTGCTGATCTTCTTTCTGTTTTGTTCACTATTTAAAGTGGGTTATTGAAATGTTTCTTCCTTTAGTTTGTCTGTTTTTGCTTCATGCATTTCAAAGCTCTGGGGTAGATTCACATATGTTAATAATCACTATATCTTTTTGATAGATTTTTGATATTTTGATGACTTCTAGCATAATATAATTTATATTTTCTTAATGTTCATTTTGTTTGATATTAATTTATCCACTCCAGCTATCTTCTGGATACTGATTACATGGAGTATTTTTTTTCATCTTTTCACATTCAACCTATTTGTGTCTTCGAATCTAAAGTGAGTTTCTTGTAGATGGCATATAGTTGGATTGTTTTTAAAATCCATTCTGCCTATTTCTGCCTTTTAATTGGATGGTTTAATTCATTAATTCTTTTTTTTTTTTTTTTTTTTTTTTGTTACCAGGGATTGAACTCAGGGGCACTCAACCACTGAGCCACATCCCCAGCCCTATTTTGTATTTTATTTAGAGACAGAGTCTTCCTGAGTTGCTTAGGGCCTCACTTTTGCTGATGTGGCTTTGAACTTTGGATCCTCTTGCCTCAGCCTCCCAAGCTGCTGGCATTATAGGTGTGCACCACCACGTGCGGGCTTCATTTATTAACATTTAATGTAATTACCAATATGGAAGCATTTACTTCTGCAATTTGCTATTTGTTCATATGCTATGCATTTATTTTTGGTTCATCAGTTTCTCCATTATTACCTTCTTTTATGCAAGATATTTTCTAATATGTCATTTAAATTTCCTTCCATTTCTTTCTTTCTTTTCTTTTTTCTTTTTTTGGTACTGGGGATTGAACTCAGGGGTACTTGACTGAGCCACATCCCCAGCCCTATTTTTGTGTTTTAGTTAAAGACAGGGTCTCACTGAGTTGCTTAGCGCCTCATCTCGTGGTTGCTGAGGCTGGCTTTGAACTTGCAATTCTCCTGTCTTGGCTCCCAAAGTTCTGGGATTACAGGCATGTGCCACCACATCCGGCTCCATTTCTTTTACTATACAATTCTGAGATTTTTTTTCTTAGATGTTTGTATGTTTTAAATCATTTTAAATGAATGTTTTGTGGAATAAGATACCATCTATCTTGGAAAATATTTCATATGTGCTTATATTAGTCAGCTTGTGCTGCTTTAACAAAATAACCATAGGCTAGATGGCTTAAACAACAGACATTTATTTCTCATAATTAGGTTGGCTGAGAATTCAAAATCAAGCTGCTGGAAATTCAAAATCAATTCATTCCTAGTGAAGGGTCTCTTTCTTCCCATATGGTAGAGACAGGACAAACTCTGGTATTTCTTCCTCTTCTTCTTCTTCTTTTTATTTAAATGTACATATGGGATTCTTTATTTTCCCTTATTTTTTATACATTTATTTTATATATTTATTTTTATGTGGTACTGAGGATCAAACCCAGTGCCTTCCATATGCTAGGCAAAAATGTTCTACCACTGAGCTATAACCACAGCTCCTCTCTTCCTCTTCTTATAAGGACATTTTTCTCTTAAGAGCCCTTCCCTTAAAATGTCATCCAAACCTAATTACCTTGCAAAGATCCTACCTCTAAAGCACTAACCACCTGGGGGCTAGAGTTTCAAAATTGGGAGCATACAAATATTCAGCTTATAATAATACTTAGAAAGGACATGTAGTCTCTTGTTGGGCGGAATGTTCTGTTAACTATCAGTTACAACAAGTTGATTGAAGTCCTACCCATGTCTCCTGTACCTTTAGTTATTTTATTTCTTCTTATCCTATAAATGATTAAAAGTGGGCTTTTGAAATCTCTGATTATTATTGTTAATGTGTCTATTTCTCCTTTTAGCTCCACTGGTTTTTGCTTCATGTATTTGAACTATATTTTAGGGTATATAAATATTTAGGATTATTTGCATCTCTTGCTTACTGAGTAACTACTGTATGGCAAGCACTTTTCTTCCTGCTTTCCACACATAAACTTTATTTTTAGATAAATGGATAAAAAATGGAACATGTACACAATGGAGTTTTATGTAGCCACAAAGGGTAAGTTTATGTCATTTGCAGGAAAATGGATGGAACTTGAGAATATGTTAAGCAAAGTATGTCAAACTCAGAATATCAAGGGAAGATGTATTCTCTCCTGTGTAAAAGGTTGAGAGAAAAAAATGGACAGAAAGGTGTATGTGTTGTGTGTGTGTGGTGGGGATCTATGAAAATTAAAGGGAAACCAGTAAAGGAAAGGGATCAGGGGAAGGCAGGAGGGGAGGGACAGGGAATAATATTGGCCAGTTTATATTGTTATATTGTGTGCATGTAAGAATATGTAGTAACAAATCCCATCATATGTACTTACATAATTATAATGCACCAATACAAATATGCCAAACAAACAAAAAACTTCTTCATTGTTAAAAGTTTAATCAGTAATTACCATCTCATTTGCAGAGAGGAGAAACAACTGAAGCATGGTTCTTTTTTCTTTTTTAGTTGTAGATAGACACAATACCTTTATTTTCATGTGGTGCTGAGGATAGAACCCAGTGCCTCACACATATTAGGCAAGTGCTCTACCACTGAGCTCTAACCACAGCCCTGAAGCATAGTTTTTTATAACAGGTTAAAAAACCCAATCAGTCTGGTTCTAATGTCCTCAATTTTAATTAATGAGTTATTTTAGGTGTGGAGGGGTATCTGAACTTGGGGCAAGGCTAGGGTAAGAAATTCAGTCAGATGGCAAGCTCCCTTAAAAAATTGGCCTTTTGTTTTAGCAGTTGATGAACTGGTTCAAATCATGGCATTCTATGCTATTATTGCTTAGATGTGAGGTTTCTTCCAAAAGCTCATGTGTGAAACAGTGCAAGAAAGTTTAGAGGTGAAATTATTGGGTTATGAGAACCTTAACCCAATCAGTGAATTAACCCCTGATAGGGATTAACTAGATGGTAACTGTAGGCAGGTAGGGTGTGGCTGGAGGAGGTGGACATTGGGGGCGTGTCTTTGGGTGTGTATTTTGTTTGTGGTGAGTGGAGACTTTCTCTCTCTGCTTTCTGGTGTGAAGTCTTGAGCTCCTTCCCTCCACCACACTCTTCCACAGTGATGCGCCTCACCTTGAGCATTAGGAATGGTGCTGACCGTCTATGGACTGGGACCTCTGAAACCAAGAGTACCAAAATAAACTTTCCTTCCTTAAATTGTTCTTGTCAGGTCTTTAAGTCACAGCAGCAAAAGAGCTTAATAAAACACATGCACACCTAATCATCAGATGAAAACACAGAACACATTTTCTGTCAAGCTATAGGTAATTCAGGTTTTAGATATTATTTAAATTACACACTTCTTCTCTTCCTCTTTTCTGGTAGGTTTGTGTGGCTTAAGATTTGATTTCTCTTTCTGTATCCCTGGTTCCACAGTGGCTGATGAAAAAGAAAAGGTGTGTTGTCTTAAATAGATTTCAGAGAATCTATGAAATCCATTGCCCAAGAAGCTTAATAGTCAATTCAAATGGCCAATCAAGCTTCATTTATGTGCTTTCCCCAACCCAGAGAGGGCTTCAGACTTGTAATCAAAGGATTGGATTTGAGTTCTGGCTTTTCCACTTGCTAACTTTGTAACTGTGGGGAACTTACATAATTAACCTGTAAAATGGATTCCTAATAATAGCATTGAAAATGTTATTTTGATGTTAATGCATGAAATATTACTTAAATGTTTATGTTAAATGTGAAACCTTGTTATTATTTCTGTCTTTATGAATAAAGGATGCCTGCTTCCTTCTGTACTGCTTGGTAACCCTGGAGTGGCTGTGTTTTATTCATGGATTCTGGAAGATTTTGCTGACAACCACACTCTCACCCCCAGCATTCCTATTTTCAGTCATTCTTGCAGGTGTTTTCCATGTTTTTGTAATTCTGAGTAATGACCTGAATCTGCCCATATCACCTCTCAGCAAGCTGCATGACTTTCTCGGCATGGTGGAAATAGATAGGCCTGCGTTTGTGCTCTTCTTCGAGTATTTACCACCCACATGCCCCTACATGTCTGCCATCTCCAAAAAATCACTATGAAAGAAATCGCCTAGCTAGATTTGGCAGTATGATGCCAAAACACAGGTAACAAGTGACCTACTGTCTGAGTTCATCTTGGGAGATTGTCTTCACGTACCTGTATTTGCTCAAACCACTACAAGTCTTAGAGTCAGTCTCCCAGAAATAAACCCTTTCATGCTTCATTCCCCAGAAACTGCAACTTAATATTGCTCTGGGCCTGTAGCTGGGAGACATATCTTTTTCTATATATGAGAGGAAATGCGAATTTAGGGAATTAGAGGATATGAGTAGTTTTCTATTGTGCATGTTGCCTTCCTTTTGAGGCTAGCTTCCTAAATGCTATGGTTCATACAGAACTTTCCCACCAGCGAAGCTAGTACAAGATGTTTACCAAAGGAAGCTGGAGGCAATAGGAACTGTCAAGGGATCTGAGAAAGGTCTAGGATCTGGATTGTCCCCAGTGATTGAGCTTAATGATCTTACAACTTCATTAACAGTTATAAAAATAGTATTATATTTCCCTTATATTTACAAAGGACTTTGTAGAATGCTTCACAGTTAGGAAATTTCATATGTTATAACCTTGTGAGGTTGGATGGATAGATACTTTTATGTCTTAGGAAAGAGAGATCTGAAATCTGAGGATAGAGATGTTAAACAAGATGTCCAAGCTCACAAAACAAGACAGTGAACTCCTTTTGAACTTTTTCTTCAAGTATGCCTAGAGCAGCTGTGTATCCATTCAGAGGTCATTGAGGCTTAGATCCTTTGTTTTCTCAAGTCCTAAGCCTAGAAATTCACTATAACAATGTGGAGAACATTTAAAACCTCTCCAAGTTATTGTTGAGATTTTATACTAATTCGAGGTGAGTGACTATTCCAGGGAAATAAATCTACGACTCCGGAAGCAGCGGTAACCTGAAATAGCCCTTTCTATATAACTCTTAGCTACAAGCGCAGCACAAACAGCAAATGGGCAAAACATCCATTGTTGTCCATTATGAATTGTTTCAACAAGAACTACCCACCAAAGCAAGCAGATATGCACTCAATGTAAACGTGTGGACCCAGAGTTATAGGTAACTAGAATGCAAACAACCCAGTGTATTGAATATCACTTAGCCAGATTAAGTTGCTGTATTTATCCTCAGGCACTTGGACATACTGCCTTCTAGGGGAAAAACTGTGTTTATACCCCCTTCCCACCAAGCAGTCTCTACTACTTCAGTCTTAATATGTGGTTTTCCAGGGAGCACAGGTCTTTTAAATGTGTCTAAATGTGTAGGTTGATTGAAGCATATGTATTAATATACATAACTAATTGGTGATGGATAAAGAGGTCCCTGTTGCTCTGTTTTAATACCTAGGTTCTTGAGAACAATTGAGCAAATTTACAGCTAGACTCTTGATGTGAAAGCAAATGCTGTTTTAGAAAATAGAAAGGTTTTGTTTTGTTTTGTTTTGTTTTAAATTCAGTGGAGGTTGTCACTGAACCACAGCTCCATGGAAATTAAGCAAAGAAATCAGCCTAGATAAGATAGGAGCAGGTTGGAACAAGAGAGTTCAGGAAATGGAGAATTAAGGTTTGTGGCTTCAAATACCCATTTTGTGGCTTGATATGGTTCCAAAACAATTTCTTTCAAGTGGAACTACAGGACAGTAGTTTTTCTGAAAGTTAATCATTCTCCTGCCTCCAGCTCTCTTGAGGGCAAATATCTTTATTAAAGCTTAGCTAGTGGGAAAAGAGTTTATACCAACTAAGCACCAATTTGAAGTATTGTTTCTGATTTATCCAATACAGAAAAAGAAGAGAAAAGTTGAACTAATAGCAGTAAGATAAATTATATGAGGTTCCTTAGGAATACTTAATATTCTTACACTATAAACCTTGTTGCCTGACCCAAAACAAATATAATTTAATTATAGTGTATGCAGTATTTTTGTCTTGGAAATGTTCCTTACTTAAACTCTGTGTATTTTTTGCATTGTCCAGACTTTATTATAAGGCGATTAGACTTCATTATAAGGCAATTATTCTAAATTGCATTTAGAAGAAATAGTACTGTCAAAATAATTGGGCCTATGACTTGAGTAGATAGAAATGAATAAGCTGGATTTGGTTTTTTCAAAGTGGAAGTAATTTAGATTTGTTCTCCTTATACATAAATGATTTTTAAATCATGCATAACAAGTGACAATTTTTAAAAATTTTTATATTTTGGTGGGTTTTGCAGTGCTGGGGATGGAACCCAGGGCCTCATGTGTGCTAGGCAAGCACTTTACCACTGAGCTACATCCCCAGAACTTTTTATTTTATTTAATTATTATTTTAAAATACATTTTTTAGTTGTAGATGGACACAATACTTTTATTGTACTTATTTATATGCAGTGCTGAAGATTGAACCCAGTACTTTACATATGCTAGGCAAGTGCTCCACAACTGTTCTACAACCCTGGCCCTTTAATTTTGACACAGGTTCTTGCCATGTTTGCCAGGCTGACCTTGAATTTGTGATCCTCTTGTCCCAGCCTCCCAAGTAGCTGGGAAATACAGGACCAGCTAAACTTTTTTTTAAATGAAAGATAAAGGAAAATGGTTGGTTTTTGTGTTATTTGTATAATAAATGTGTAAAGTAACAATCAGTATTAGAATTATTCTTTTAACTTTTATAATTATTAAGTCTTATTATGTTTCTTTGTGTATGAAACTTTAATAAAAAGTGGTTGAGATGTTAACAATGCTCTTTGAAAGAATACTTTCATAAAAGGTTTATAAATATTTGAAATATCATATCATAAATAAATACTATAAAAGGTTTATAAATGTTTGAAATATCACACAAAGACTGGTTCTTAAAAATTAATAATAAAGTATTTGTTTTTTTAAAAGAGTTGGAAGCTCTTTGTTGGAGATTAACATTTGAAAATGTGTCTATTCTAGGTTGTTGTTTTATAAATTTTATTTCTTGTCTTCACTGAAATCTTATGTGAAAATGTAATAAAAAATAAGAAAAGACGATGAGCTGTATGGTTGAATGGAAGGTAGTTGTGAGGAGCCTACCTGATCTCCACCTGGGTCCCCTGGGGAACAGGCACCTAAAGTTCTAAGTAAACCATAACAGACAAACAGAGCTAAAAAGAGAACACTGGACTAGGAAATTTCTAGAATTCCTCTGCAGCAATTGCTAGGGGAGACTGAAAAGAAAAGGTTAAGAATCAGAATGAATTCTTTGGGGGAAAACATCCTATTCATTCCAATATCATTGCTGACAAGCATAAAACCTGGTTCATGGGGGGGGGTACTGATTACTATTTATTGAATGAATAAATGTACTTCTAAAAATCTGCATTTGAGCCAAGTGTGGTGGCATACGCCTGGAATCCCAGCAAACTGGGAGGCTAAGGCAGGAGGATCACAAATTCAAAGCCAGTCTCAGAAACTTAGAGAGGCCCTAAGCAAACTTACTGACACCCTATTTCTAAATAAGATATATATATTTTTAAAAAAAGGTCTGAGAATGTGGCTCAGTGGTTAAGCACCCCTGGGTTCAATCCCCAGTACCAAAATCATCATCATCACCATCATCATCATCTGCATTTGAGTGACCTTAAGCATCTAGAAGTGAAGGTTCAAGAGACCATAGGTCTATTAAAGGGAATAATTGTGAGTCTGACATATTGCCCTCATAATTGCTAGAGAGAAAACTCCGCTTGTTCTTTCTTTAATCACTTTTTAATTTTTAACTTTATTTTTTTTAGTTGTAGGTGGCACAATACTTTCATTTTATTTATTTATTTTTATGCAATGCTGAGGATTGAACTCAGTGCCTCACACATGGTAGGCAAGCACTCTACCACTGAGCTATACCCGCAGCCCTCCATTTGTTCTTGATGAGGAAGGAAATACATCACATCAATGAATCTTTCAATGCAATGAAGCTTTACCCTGATACACCACCAGGCTGAGTTCATATTATACCCTACAAGTTTGACTTCAGAAAATCAGCCAAACTATGGGTTCCCAAATTTTGGAATGTATAAGAATCCCTGGTATAATTATTGTAATTTAATCCCAATATTACAATATTGGAATGAAATTAAAATAATATGGGAAGAATGACAGATCAACTCTTTTGTAGCCACATTCTTAGAAAGTCATCTCATTAGAAGATTCTGTTCACATTTATCAGCAATACATAATGGAAAAATGAAATTCCTTTGTGATTATGATATTTTCCTTGTTGTTAAATATTATGACTATAAAAGCATAACCCCTTAGATGATCATAACAACTAACATTGTGTATAATAAGTGTTTACAAAGGGCTAGTCTAATCAAGCAGTCCACAAAGAAGCTTTCAAAGTAGATAAGTCCGATTTTAGAATATTCATTTTTAAAAAAACAAAGAAATATCATCTTAAATGGTATTGGCTACATAATCAGTTCCACAGTCAAAACAACTTTTATTTTTTAATGCATTGGAAGATTGTCACAATAATATGTAGCAGACAAAAGCTTCTGAAAGTAGTTTCGAAAGAGAGATACCTCCCAAAATGTTCTGAACAGCTGGTGGTATCACTACAGGCAGTATAAATTAGTTCCATCACAACTTTTTGGATCGGATCAATTACAGTATGCTTATTTCAATAAAATACTGAGTAATCAGTCTTGTGTCATCTTTTTCTTTTTAGTTGCATATATTCTGGGGTAGAGGATGATAATTTAATCCATGTATACCATGTGTAATTATCAAATCAAGGTAACGAACATTTCCTTCTCCTTAAACATTTATTTCTTTTTGTGGAGGAACTTTGTTTCTTCTCTTTTAGCTCTTCACAGGATATGTCATGAATTGTTGGAAATTAAAGTCACCCTACTGTAACGGAGGACTTATTTCTCTTATCTTACGGTGTTTGGTACCCATTGTTCCATCTCCTTCTATTCCTTCTCCCGTGCTTCCTAGTTTATAGGACTACTATTCTTCTCTTCACTTCTATGAAATCATTTTATTTTTAGTTTCCACATATAAATAAGAACATGCAGTATTTGTTTTTCTGTGTATGATTTATTTCACTTAATGTCCTCCAGTTCTATCCATGTTGCCACAAATGATGGCATTTTATTCTTTTACAGCTGAATAACATTCCATTGTGTATGTGTACCCCATTTTCTTTATCCATTCATCCATCAATGGACATCCTAGTTGATTCCCCCTTGTAGCTAGTGTGAATAGTGCTGCAATAAACATGGATGTGCAGGTACCTCTTTGACATACTAATTTCATGGATAAATACCCAGAAGAGGGATTGTTGGGTCATATGATAGTTCTATTTCTAGTTTGTCTTTTGGAATCTCCATATTGTTTTCCATAAAAGCTGGAAAACTAATAGTAACCAGTCTTTTATGGCCAAAATATTTCTAGATTATTGTTAAGGTCTGTTATCCCAGCTACCTCTCAATACTGTCAGCTTTTATTCAGAAAATAGTTGCATGTGAAAAATGAAATTTATAAAATCCATAAACATAATTTATATGCACTACAAATGCATAGAAGAGTACACCTGGTCTAGGGATAATTTATGCTATTTAATTAGAATTCTCTTACAAAAACAATGTTTTCAAACTTTCGGGGACCTGTGTTTCCCTTGTAATTAACAGTAATAATCTCAGATTCCACCTTTGTTCCCAATGTGCCTTCCCTTTTTCCTTTGAAAATCACTCTTGTATATAGATGGAATCTTATGCTAACCAGCATCCTTAAAAATAACACTCTTCAATATTATGAGAATAAAGCTGTGTAATGAAGAACATTAGAGTAAAAGTTAAAGAAAGTGGTAAAGGTTATCCCCTACTCCCAGTCCCACCACACATATCCTTCACAATTATCTCCTTATCTGATCTTTCTTTCATTAACTCATAAACCTCAATCTCTATTCCCTTCCAGCTCTGATGTGCTATAAGATGGCATCTGACAAAGTTATGAATTGTAATCGTGACTGATGGGAAATGTAAGCTAGTTGGCTTGTTTCCTAGTCAGATAGGATTCTGGAGGGTATGAACACCACACATAAAGACAAGGAAAGAGTACCAAAAGCTGTGAATGGTGCTAGTCTTTCATCTTGATAAGATCTGGTACAGTAAACACACCTAGATGACCGTAGTACCCAAATTTGCCCTAGAAGAAAGTCACTGTTCCTCTTCCAAGAAGATTTGAGCTCTGTTCAAATAACTGCTGCTCTTAAGTTCATTCATGATGAAAGGTCTACTGTCAAGGGAAGGGCCTAGGAGTGTTTTCTTTCACTGGTATGTAAGTTGTAGCAGGTTGCAACAGTACTCTTGGCAGAAAGTGTGTGTGTGTGTGTGTGTGTGTGTGTGTGTACTGGCAAGGATTGAATGATTCTTGTCCTTTGGGGAGTACTAGCTAGAACATCATCCTGCAACTAATTATTAGCTGTCTAATACAATAAAAATGGAATTAAGTAAGTAGAGAATAAGCCATAGGCTTCTTTGTGGACTAATTGATTAGAATTATGTATTATGTAAAATGAAATTAAGTAAGTAGAGAATAATGTCTCTGTGGAAACAGTCAAGAACGAGTCATAGGGTAATTTCCATATAGATGGAACTTAGCATTCATATGAAATTTGCCTTTGACTGACCCCTGCTTTCCAATTCTTACAATAAATTCAGATAAACAGCACTTTAAAAATTGGTTACTTTAGGAAGTCACTAGGAAATCAACTATTTTTCCTCATCAAAGACTTATATGTCTTCACCATTAAAATTAAAATTGCATACAAATATTTGTGACATTGGTAGATAAAAGATGAATTCATGCAATGGATTAAGTTTAAAAAATATACACCAAAATTTTAAAAGAGGTAATCTCTGGGTGATAAAATTATTTTTAATATTCTTTTCTTACATTTCTAATTTTTTCAAAATGCTAGCATGTGCTATTTATATATTTAGAGAAATAAAAATGTTATTTTAGAATGAGATAATAATAACTGCTAACAATTATGGAGACCCTTATCTGAGCCTATAAATCTATGTATTATAAGTCCGAATCAGTTCAGAAGATTGATAGGGTGAGGGTGTTGGGGACAAAAATGGTTGAAAGGAGATTCTGGTGGGAGAGTGGTTATTTTTTTTTTTTTTCTTTTTGGTACTGGGGATTGAACTCAGGGGTACTCAAGCACTGAGCCACATCCCCAGCCCTATTTTGTGTTTTATGCAGAGTCAGGGTCTCACTGAGTTGCTTAGCGCCTCGAGAGTGGTTATTTGTAATGACAACATCTAGAATACAGATATGCAAGACCCTGAGAACTTGCAGCGGGTGAACTGACTGAGAACAGGAGGTCATTTTTTTCAAAGTCCTTGCTCCTCCTTGGTACACAAAGCTAGAATCTTAAACTTTACATTAATCAAATGACCACTAGAAATATCAGGAGGGATTTAGGATACAGGGATTCCACAATGAGTGAGGGAAGAAAGGAATTTATTGAGGTTGCAATGCATCCCAGGTGCACACTTCATTTATTATAATTAAAATAATGACAAAAATTGAAAAGGATAATGTTGCTTCAAAAAAATCACATATTACAAACCAAACTAAAGAAAATGGCCTTTGTACAAAATTGTATTAGTATATAAAAATCAGATAAATGGTCCTGCCTCCAAATCTGCTGTTTGATGTGAAAAAATGCCAAGGGTTTTAAAAACAGTTTTTCCAAGAGCATAAGCTATATTTTGAGAAAGGGTGGCAGATATCATCAAAGGACTACTGAATTAACCAATCTGGAATTGTTTTATTTTCTTCCTGTGCAGTGACAGGCCTGGAGCACACAACATTAGTGTTTGGGTCTGCCCAGCTTCCTGGGTGTGCACTCTGCTTTCCATGTGTTCTCCGCCTATGGGTGTCTCCTGAGGATGCTCAGGTGGGCACTGGCTCCCTGAACAACTTAGTTGGACCCAGTTACCCAAGCCAGGTTCTCCCACAACTGTGCCCTCTGCTGGAGAATTTAGATATGTGTGATCCTGCATAGAATCACAATTCTAACTACCCTCAGCAAAATTCCTGTGTTCTGATCTGGGATCCCCTCTCTGAGTTCTGAAATTGCTTCTTGGGACTGTGTTCAGAGTGACTCTCTTATTTCCTTGGCCATTGTACCACATCCTCAACTGATCTTGGCGTGTGTGTGTGTGTCTGTGCCTGTGCCCTCGCCCACGCTGTCTTCAAACCAAACACTTATTTGTGGCCTCTTCATTTTCTCTCCAACTGGAGAAACAAATGAGACAAATATTCAAATGAAGTCCAAACCAGGACCTTCCAGTATCTCACTTTGAACTGAAAACATTTGACCTAAAGTTTGCTGGAAGGACATTCTATTTGTCCTTGGAGTAGATCTGATATTATTGTTGGAGAACTGCTCACCTTCCACATTCCCCAGCCTAAAAAAATCAAGCCTTCTTGGGCGTGTGAAAAAATAAGCATGGGATTTCATGAAGGTGGAAGTAACTCATTCACTTTGTGTGGTTTCTCAGAGGTGACTACGTTCAAGACAGAGAATTTTTCTTGGCCATTCTAACTATTTTTTTTAATTTATTTTTTTATTTTTAATTTACTTTTTTCTAAAAAAGTTGCATTTTAATACATGTTATCAAACATAACAGAAAAAAACAAATTTTCAGAAGCTGTACACACTGTTCACTGAAAACATTTGTTGAGGCAAATAGAAAAAAAAATTGTTACAATCATAATTTTTCTAACTTTGCACAAAATTATAAGCAGATTACATTCTTCATATTAAATTCTAACTATTAATGGAAGAAATAGTGAAGGCCCCATGAGGTTACCTAGAGACAGACCATCTCCAGTTAACATAGGGGTAGGCGAGGGGGATTCTTCTCATCCTAGTGCTTCTTGATTAATACAATCCCAAGCCACACATCTCTCACTTCATATAGGACGGATTTGAATAAATTCAGCAAGACCAGCGAAATTCATGTAGTGTTTTTAAACTATATTTTAATTTTTAAATTTGTTCTAATTAGTTACACATGATAACAGAATGCATTTTTATTCATTGTACACAAATAGAGCACAACTTTTCATTTCTCTGGTTGTACATGATGTAGAGTTGCACCATATGTGCAGTCAAACATATACTTAGGATAATGATGTTCATCTCATTCCACCTTCTTTCTTGCCCCCATATTCCCTCCCCCTCCCTCTCCTTTGACCCAAATTCTTCCATTCTTCCCATGCCTCCTCCCCCATTATGGATCAGCCATTATGGATCAGCCACTTGTCACAGAGAACATTCAGCCTTTGAGTTTTGGGAATTGGCTTACTTCACTAAGCATATTCTCCAACTCCATCCATTTACCTGCAAATGCCATAATTTTATTCTCTTTTAATATTGAGTAATATTCCATTGTGTATATATACCACAGTTTCTTTATCCATTCATCTGTTGAAGGGCATCTAGGTTGGCTCCACAATTTAGCTCTTGTGAATTGAGCTGATATGAACATTGAAGTGGCTGTGCCACTGTAGTATGCTGTTTTTAAGTCCTTTGGGTATAGACCGAAGCATGGGATAGCTGGGTCAAATGGTGGTTCCATTCCAAGTTTTCTAAGGAATCTCCACACTAGTTTCCAAAATGTTTGCACTACTTTGCAGTCCCACCAGCTATATATGAGCGTGCCTTTCCCCCCACATCCTCGCCAACACTTATTGTTGCTTGTAGTCTTGATAATTGCCATTCTGACTGGTGCAAGATGAAATCTTAGAGTAGTTTTGATTTGCATTTTTCTAATTAAAAAAAAGTGGTTATTGCCATCTTGGGACACCTCCAACATCATCTCAGGTTACCTCTGCTGCTGCCACCACCATCTTTAGTTGCAGCAGCTTCTATCTTTGAACACTATCTGGTGGCTGAAAACCCAACACCAAGGTACGTACAGGTTTGATGCTACCCAGCCACCAATCACAGACATGGCCACTTCCATCTAGGGACAACAGCCAGGACACAGCAGACCATCACCAAGGTTGCCCTGGAGAGGCCCAGCCCACACCCTGCACCCTGCTGGCAGTGAGGAGCCCCATGCTGCAGTTCCCTATTTACCAACATGTGGCTCCACCCAAACTGCCACCATTTTGTGACATTGCAGCCACCACCATAGCCCTCCCCATGTAGTAGTGTCCACTGTGGGACATCAGATAGGACAAGGAGGTACTTGCCCATTGCAACACTGCATACCACACTGTGGCATCACCAAATAGGCCACCCAATGTAATTGTACAACCTAGCCTTCCAGTCCCATCTCTGAAAGCAGTTGCCTTTATCTTGGGACACCTCTACCACCATCTTGGGTTACCTCTGCTGCCATTTCCACCATCTTTAGCTGGGGCAACTTCCACCTTGGGACACTGACAGGGTCCTGGAAGCCAAACATCAAGGTACCTACAGGCTTGATACTGCTGCCACCACCAACTAGGGGCATGGCTGCTTCTATCTAGGACAACAACCAAGTCCTGGGAATCTCCAAGGCCCAGTTGTGCTAGAGGTATCTCTATACAGTGTACTGAAAAACACCATCCTGGTGCAAGGGCAACAGGGAGCCTTGCATGGAGTAACCTCCTCTCTCTTTTTTCTCCTACTAATAGCCAACTTCTATTGATTAGACTTTCACTGGTCCTATAATCTGATACCTCTATATTCCAATATCCTATCTCATAAACATCACAACCTACCACCCCCTTCCATCCAACATTAGAAACATAAACCCTTATACAAACCTATTTGGTGCAAGATAACCAAACTCAACATTTCTGTTTATAGTGACAAAATTGTAAATATCAAAATAGAAGCTAATTGATGTATGGCTTCATATTGATTTCATTGGGTGCTGTAAACACTGATATCCTCCATAAAAGTTCAGTAACCTGCAGGGACACTACAAGATTATAAAGTAAAAGCTGCAATATCACAGATCTGCATTGCAAGAGGGGAAGACCCATAATCAACATGAAAAAACAAGGAAAGAAAGTGCCCCAAACAAAGATACTACAATAATAGAATCCATTGACAGTACAGTAGAGGAAATCTCAGAGAAGGAACTCAGAATGTACATAATTAAAATGATCTGTGAAGCACAGAATAATATAGGAGAGCAATTATAGGCAACAATTAATCACTCCAACAAAGAGATAAGAGAGCAAATATAGGTAGTACAAGACTATTTCAAGAAAGAGATAGAGATTCTGAAAAAAAATACCAAACTGAAATCCTTGAAATGAAGAAAAAAATTAATCAAATAAAAAACACCATAGATAGCATCACCAACAGACCAGATCACTTGGAAGACAGAACTTCAGACAATGAATACAAAATATATAATCTTCAAGATAAAGTTGACCTCACAGTGAAGATGGTAAGAAACCATGAACAGAACATCCAAGAATTATAGAATAACATCAAAAGGCCAATACTTATTACTGCTTGTATTCTTGATAATTGCCATTATGACTGGAGTGAGATGAAATCTTAGAGTACTTTTGATATGCATTTCTCTAATTACTAGAGAAGTTGAACATTTTTTCATATATTTGTTAATTGATTCTATTTCTTCTTCTGAGAAGTGTCTGTTCAGTTCCTTAGCCCATTAATTAATTGGGTTATTCATTTTTTTTGGTGTTAAGTTTTTTTAGTTCTTCATATATCCTGGAGATTAGTGCTCTATCTGATATGCGTGTACTAAAGATTTTCTCCCACTCTGTGGGTTCTCTGTTCATGTTATTGATTGTTTCCTTTGCTGAGAAGAAGCTTTTTAGTTTGAATCCATCCAATTTATTGATTTTATTTCTTGCTTTTTAGGAGTCTGATTAAGGAAGTCAGGACCTAATCCAACACGATGAAGATTTGGACCTACTTTTTCTTCTAGTAGGTGCAGGGTCTCTGGTCTAATTTCTTAGATTCTTGATCCAATTTGAGTTGAATTTTGTACATGGTGAGAGATAATGGTTTAATTTCATTTTGCTGCATATGGATTTCCAGATTTCACAGCACCACTTGTTGAAGAGGCTATCTTTTCTCCAATGTATGTGTTTGGCACCTTTGTCTAGTATAAGATAACTGTATTTATGTGGGTTTGTCTCTGTGTCTTCTGTACCATTGGTCTACTTATCTATTTTGGTGCCAATACTATGCCATTTTTGTTACTATAGATTTGTAGTATAATTTAAGGTCTGGTATTATGATGCCTCCTGCTTCACTCTTCTTGTTAGAATTGCTATTATAGGTCTCTGATATTTCCAAATGAATTTTATAATTGCTTTTTTGATTTCTATAAGGAGTGACATTGGGATTTTAATTGGAATTGCATTGAATCTCTATAGCAAATACAAAACTTTGAGTAGTATGACCATTTTGACCATATTGATTCTGCCTATCCAAGAACATGGTAGATCTTTCTATCTTCTAAGATCTTCTTCAGTTTCTTTCTTTAGTGTCCTGTAGTTTTCATTGCAGAGGTCTTTCACCTCTCTTGTTAGATTGATTCCCAAGTATTTTACTGTTTTTGAGGCTATTGTGAATGAAGTAGTTTTCCTAATTTCTCTTTCAGAGGATTCATCATTGATGTATAAAAATGAATTTGATTTATGGGTATCAATTTTATATCTTGCTACTTTGCTGAATTCATTTAATTATAGAAGTTTTCTGGTGGAATTTTTTGGATCCTCTAAGTATAGAATCATGCCATCAGCAAATAATGATAGTTTGGGTTGTGCTTTTCCTATTAATATCCCTTTAATTTCTTTCATCTAATTTCTCTGGCTAGAGTTTCAAGGACTATGTTGAATAGCAGTGGTGAAAGAGGGCATCCCTATCTTGTTCCCATTTTTAGAAGGAATGCTTCCAATTGTTCTCCATTTAGGATGACATTGGCCTTGGATTTAGCATAGATAACTTTTACAATGTTGAGGTATGTTTCTATTATCCCTAGTTTTTCTAGTATTTTGAACATGAAAGGGTGCTGTATTTTGTCAAATGCTTTCTCTGCATCAATTGATAAAATCATATGATTCTTAACTTTAAGTTTATTGATGTGATGGATTATGTTTATTGATTTCCATATGTTGAACCAAATATGCATCTGTGGAATGAACCCCACTTGATCATGGTGCACTATCTTTTAAATATGTTTTTTATGCAATTTGTTAAAATTTTATTGAGAATTTTTGCATCAATGTTCATCAAGGATTTGGTCTGTAATTTTTTTTCTTTGATGTGTCTCTGACTGGTTTTGGTGTCAGGGGGACACTAGCCTCAGAATGAGTTTGGAAAGGTTACCTCCTTTTCTATTTCATGAAATAGTTTGAGAAGTGTTGGTATTAATTCTTCTTTGTAGGTCTTATAGAACTCAGCTGAGGATCCATCTGGTCCTGAGCTTTTCTTTGTTGATAGGCTTTTGATGGTGTCTTCTATTTCCTTGCTTGAAATTGATCTGTTTAATTTGTGAATGTCCTCCTGTTTCAGTTTTGGTTGGTCATATGCCTCTAGAAATTTGTTGGTGTCTTTGTGGTTACTGGAGTATAAATTTTCAAAATAATTTCTAATTATCTTCGGTATTTCAATGGTATCTATTGTGATATTTCCTTTCATCACAAATTTTATTAATTTAAGTTCTCTTTCTTTTTCATTAGGGTGGCTAAGGGTTTGTCAATTTTGTTTATTTTTTCAAAGAACCAGCTTTTTGTTTTGTCAATTTTTTTTTTTTAGTACTGGAGATTGAACTCAGGGGCACTCAACCACTGAGCCACATCCCCAGCCCTATTTTGTTGTTTGTCAATTTTTTGAATTGTTTCTTTTGTATCAATTTCATTGATTTGAGCCCTAATTTTAATTATTTCCTCTTTTCAACACCAATACTTTTGGTGTTGATTTGTTCTTCTTTTTCTAGGGCTTTGAGATGTAATGTCAAGTCATTTATTTGTTGACTTTTTCTTCTTTTCATGAATGAGCTCAATGCAATGAATTTTCCTCTTAACACTGCCTTTATAGTGTCTCAGAGATTTTTGTATGTTGTATCAGAATTCTTATTTACCTCTAAGTATTTTTTTAATCTCCTCCCTGATGTCTCCTGCTATCCATGCATCATTCAATAGCTTATTATTTAGTCTTCATGTGTTGGAGTAGCTTCTATTTTTAATTTTATCATTCCTTTGTAGTTTCATTCCATTTGGTCTGAAAGAATGCAGGGTAGTATCTCTATTTTTTTTTATTTGCTAAGACTTTCTTTTTGGCATAACAGATGGTCTATTTTATAGAAGGATCCATGTACTACTGAGAAAAAAGTGTATTCATTCATTGTTGGATGAAATATTCTATATGTGCCTGTTAAGTCTAAATTATTGAGTATATTAATGAGTTCTATCATTTCTTTGTTTAGTTTTTGTTTGAAAGATCTATCCAGTGGTGAGAGAGCTGTGTTAAGGACACCCAGTATAATTGTGTTGTGGTCTATTTGATTCTTGAAATTGAGAAGACTTTGTTTGACATACATAGATGCTCCATTGTTTAGGGCATAAATATTTATGATTGTTATATCTTGTTGATGTATGATTCTCTTAAGCAGTATGAAATGTCCTTCTTTATCCCTTTTGACTAACTTTGGTTTGAAGTGCACTTTATCTGATATGAGAATGGAAACCCCTGCTTGTTTATGGGGTTCACAGGAGTGGTATTTTTTTTCCCATCCTTTCACCTTCAGTCTGTGGATGTCTTTTCCAATAATATGAGTCTCTTAAACACAGCATATTGTTGGATTTTTTAAAAAAAATTCCAATCTGCCAGTCTATGTCTTTTAATTGATGAGATTAGGCCATTCACATTCAGGGTTATTATTGAGATATGATTTGTATTTCTAGTCATTTTGGTTTGTTTTGGTATTTTACTTGACTTGCTTTCTCATTTGATTGGTTTTTCCTTTAATGTATTTCCTCCCTTTGCTGATTTTCATTTCCTCCTCATGGAATATTTTGCCAAGAATGTTTTGTAGTGGGCTGGGATTGTAGCTCAGCGGTAGAGCGCTTGCCTCGCATGCGTGAGGCCCTGGGTTCGATCCTCAGCACCACATACAAAGCAATAAAACAAAGACATTGTGTCCGTCTACAGCTAAAAAAATATATATATTTTAAAAAAAAAAAAAGAATGTTTTGTAGTGCAGGCTTTCTTGCTGTAAATTCTTTTAAATTTCATTTGTCATGGAAGGATTTTATTTGTCATCAAATCTAAAGCTTAATTTTGCTGGATATGAGACTCTTGGTTGGCATCCATTTTCTTTCAGAACTTGGTACATATTGTTCAGTATCTCCTAGCTTTAAGTTCTCAGTTGAAAAATCTGCTGAGATCTGAATTGGTTTTCCCCTATATGTAATCTGAAACTTTTCTCTTGTGGCTTTTAAAATTCTATTCTTATTGTGTATGCTAGGCATTTTCATTATAATGTGCCTTGGTGTAGATCTGTTGTGATTTTGAACACCAGTGTCCTGTAAGCCTCTTGTATTTGATTTTCCAATTCATTTTTCATGTTTGGGAAATTTTCTGATATTATTTCATTGAAGAGATTGTGTATTCATTAGATTTGTATCTCTGTGCCTTCCTCTATCCTGATAAACCTTAGATTTGGTCTTTTCATGTTATCTCATAATTCTTGGATGTTCATGGTTTCTTATCATCTTCACTATGTGGTCAACGTTATTTTCAAGAGTGTATATTTTGTCATCATTATCTGAGGTTCTGTCTTCCAAGTGATCTAGTCTGTTGGTGATGCTTTCTATTGAGTTTTAAATTTGGTTTATTTTTTCCTTCATTTCAAGGATTTCTGTTTGTTTTTTGTTTGTTTTTGGAATCTCTATTTTTTTCTTGAAGTAATGTTTTGACACCTGTATTTGTTCTTTCATCTCTTTATTGGAATGATCAATTGTTGCCTGTATTTGCTCTCTTATGTCATTATTTGATCTGCAGATGATTTAATTATGTATATTCTGAACTCCTTCTCTGACATTTCATCTACTGTGCTGTCAAAGGATTCTATTATTGTATTATCTTGGTTTGTTTGGGGAACTTTCTTCCCTTGTCTTTTCATACTTCCATGTGTCTTCTCTTCTAGCAGTGCAGATCTGAGGTATTACAGTTTCTACCCTATAATCTTATAGCATCCCTTCAGGTTACTGATGTCTCACCTTTAAGTGGGAGATCAATATTAACAGAACCCAATGCAAACAATATATAGCCTTGAACCAAATAGTTTAGACAATTACAATTTTTTCACAATAAACAAAAATGATGTGTTCAATTATTATCTGCACTATAAACAGTTGGCGTGCAAGGGGTCTACACGTTCTAATGGTGGACAAAGACAGAAATAGAGGATAGTGTAGGGTGTGATGTTTATGAGGTAGAGGTAAGAATACAGAGGTATTAGATCATAGGGAAAGTGAAAGATAATCAAAAGAAGTTAGCTGTTAACAGGCAAAAAGAGAGAAAGAGGTGACCCAGTGTAAGACTTTCTCCTGCCTCTCCAACAAGATGGTGGTTATTAGCACACCTAGCAGAAATATCTTTGATGTAACCAAGCCAGCAGGGATCTTGGTGATGGTCTTCTATGTCCTGGCTGTTGTCCCTAGATGGAAGTGGCCATGTCTGTAGTTGGTGGCAGGGTAGTGTCAAACCCATAAGTACCTTGGTGTTGAGCTTCCAGTCACCAGTTGGTGTCCCAAGATAGAAGTTACTGCAACTAAAGGTGGTGGTGGCAGCAGCAGGGATAACCTGAGATGATGTTGGAGGTGTCTCAAGATGGCAGTGACCACTTTTAAAGATGAGGCTGAAAGAGCAAGCCCAATGATGGCTTTAGGCATTTGGAGATGCAACACTGTGGTGTGTAGGCATGGTCCTCAGTGTGGTGGGCAGTCCTGTGCCTGGGCCTGGGCTCGAACTCCTGCCAGTTGGTGGGGCTGTCCTAGGCCTAGCTTATCTCTATGGTGTTTGGCAAGACTCTCCTGGGCCTCTTTTTAACCCATTGTAAAAGAAAAGTTGTATATAGGAAATAATTCCAAATACTTAGAAATGTAAGAGAGAATTTTTGCCTCAAAGAAGTCTTGGAATAGGGTTGAAATCTGAGTAGGAAGACTGTTTCCCCATCCCCCCCCCCAAAAAAAAAACCCCAACAAACTGGAAAACATACATTAGTGAAAATGAAAGTATTAAAATTGGGAAGAAAAAGCATTTTAAAGTGAGAAATAACTAAAGGAGAAAGGGAAAATATGAACACAGATTGCCTCTGGGGAAAACTAGGGGCTGAGGGATTGGAGCAGGACAGAGAGTGTATCTTTCTTTTAAAAATATTTAAATTGTAATGGTGTATGCAGCACATAGAAACTAAGTTCTCTCATTGTATGTGTTTGCTTTTGAATTTATTCTCTTGGGGTTTCCAATTTTAAAATAATATTTCTTGCAAATAATAATTTTACTTTCTAAACAGAAAGTAAAATAATAATAATTTTACTTTCTAAACAGAAAGTAAAATAATAATAATTTTACTTTCTAAACAGAAAGTAAAATTATGCCTGCAATTTCTTCCTTGTTTAATGGCATTGGCTAGTAATGCCAGTATGATGCAAGACATTCTGTTCCAGTTCCTGACTTTACTAGGAACAACTCTGTGTTTTTTTCCTAACGTTAATATTAATTTGGGGCCTGATATTTTTTAAAATTTATATTGAGATGGTCTGGGGATGTAGCTCAGTAGTAGAGCACTTGTCTAGTATGCATGAGACCCTGGAGCTTGATCTTCAGCATTATAAAGCCTTTAAAAAAATTTATTTTGAAGAAAAGCCTTTTCTATTTCTATAAAGAATGACATTGGGATTTTAATTGGAATAGCAATGGATCAATATAGCATTTTGGGCAGTTTGGCCATTTTGACAATATTGATTCTGCCTATCCAAGAGCATGGGAGATTTTTCCATCTTCTAAGGTCTTCTTCAATTTCTTTCTTTAGTGTCCTGTAGTTTTCATTGCAGAGGTCTTTCACTTCTCTTGTTAGATTGATTCTTAAGGAAGAAATGATTGTTGAAACTATCAAATGTCCTTCCATATCTAAAAATAACATAATACATTAATATGATCTATTATTGAAATGTTATTAGTATGATCTCTTAATCTAATAAATTAGTAAATCTTATCCTGTTAAACTATCCTTACATTTCTGGAATTAATGCCACTTGGAATGATGTATTATTCTTTTAATATACTACTGAATTTAGTTTTATAATTTTTTCCCATTATTTATTAGTGAATTTAGTATATTTGTGTGTGTGTGTGTGTGTGTGTGTGTGTGTTCCTATGCATATATGCAAGAGCAGGAGAGACACAGAGACAGAGAAGAGAGTTTTGATATAGATGTTACATTTGTTGAATAAAAAGAAAATTAACAAATTTTAAAACATTGCAATTCTCTGTTCTTAAAAGTTGTAACCTATGGAATACATGGCTCTGGTATATTTAGAGACACTACCACTGAACAACATCCCAACACCCCCTGCCCTTTTTTTGAGACAGGATCTAAATTGCTGGGAGTCTCACTATGTTGCTGAAGCTGGTCTCAATTAGCAGTCTTCCTGCTTTAGCCTCCCAGGTCACTGGGAATATAGATGTATGCCACCATGCTGCACTATACCTAGCAATTACCTAATTATATTTTAAATTATACTTAAGTGATAATTTTCCTTTAAAAACCCATTTTATATTTTCCTAGAAAAAAATACTCATGTTAGTGCAGCATGGTAGTATAGACCTATATTCCCAGTGACTCGGGACACTGAAGCAGGAGGACTGCTAATTGAGGCCAGCTTCAGCAAAACAGTGAGACTCTCAGCAACTCAGGTAGACCCTGTCCAAAACCCAAAAAGTGGAGGGTTGGGATAGAGTTCAGTGGTAGTGTCCCTGGGTCCCATTCCCAGTACCAAAAAAGAAAAAAAGAAAAAAAAGAAAATGAAAAGTACTCCTTCCCTTTGGCTAGTTTGGCAAATTTATTTGCCTGAAGTTCAGCAAAGTAATATCTTAGGGTAGTTTTAATTTATTGTTTTTTCTTATTTTATGTTTTATATTTTATTCCTCCATATTCACACATTTTATGCATTATATTAGCTGGTAGTTTATTGTATTATTTTTCTTTTTTCCTAAAATAGCTAGCTTATATATTTATTATTTCTATTTTTTTCTGGTTTTCTCTTTATTAATTCTTTCTTTTTTCCTTTGAATTATTTATGTTGCCATTTTTCTAAAATTTTGAGATAAGGACTTAATTTTCTTTTTCTTTTTTCTTCTTCTTCTTTTTTTTTTTTTTTTGTGGTGTCCCGGGATTGAACCCAGGCCCTTGTGCTTGTGAGGAAAGCACTCTACCACCTGAGCTATATCCCCAGACCTTTAATTTTCTTTGATTAATACCTTTATGTTTTGAAAACTTTGGGATTTGGATTTAACATGTATAGTCAACTTGTAACTGTTCTAAGAACACTTAAAAAGAAAGTGTGTTCTCTAATTTTACTATATGTGTGTGTGTTTACATATATACATAAATATAACATATATGTGTATATATATAGTCTATGTGTGTGTGTGTATATATATACATACATATATATATATATATATTAGTGGTAGTTATTTAGATCTTACCCTTTCATACTTTTTAATCCACTTGGATTTTCTCATGATCTGCAAGAGGCATCTCTTACATTTATCAAACTTCTATTTCTCATAATATTCCCTGTATTCTTTCACTTGTGAATTATCTTGCAATAATGTTTTATCTATAGTTTTTTCAAATTTAATTTATTTATTCTACTTAGGTGTACATGATAGCAGAATGCATTTTGATTAATTATACACAGATGGAACACAATTTTTCATTTCTCTGGTTGTATGTGATGTAGAATCAAATCATATATGAAGTCATACATGAAGCTAGGGCTCTGATGTTCATCTCATTCCACCATCTTTCCTGCCCCCATACCCCCTTCCCCTTGCTCTCCTTTGACCAAAGTTCCTGCATTCTTCCCATGTCCCCCCACCCCCATTATGGATCAGCATCCACTTTTCAGACAGAACGTTCAGCTTTGGTTTTTTGGAATTGGCTTACTTTGCTTGGCATGATTCTCCAACTCCATCCACTTACCATTTATTCTTTTTTTATTGCTGAGTAATATTCCATTGTGTATATATACAACAGTTTCTTTACCCATTCATCTATTGAAGGACATCTAGGTTTGTTCCACAGTTTAGCTATTGTGAATTGAGCTACTATAAACAAGTGGTTGAGTCACTGTAGTATGCCGTTTTTAAGTCCTTTGGGTATAGACTGAGGAGTGAGATAGCTGGGTCAAATGGTGGTTCCATTCCAAGTTTTCTAAGAATCTCCATACTGCTTTCCAGATTGGTTGTACCAATTTGCAGTCCCAACAGCTATGTATGAGTGTGCCTTTTCCCTCACATCCTTGCCAACACTTATTGTTGTTTGCATTCTTGATAATTGCCATTCTGACTGGTGTGAGATGAAGTCAGAGTAGTTTTGATTTGCATTTCTCTAATTGCTAGAGATGTTGAACATTTCTTCTTATATTTGTTGGTTGATTATATATCTTCTGAGAAGTGTCTGTTCAGCTTCTTAGTCCAAACCCACATTGATTGGGTTGTTTGTTTTTTGGGTTCTTTGTATATCCTGGAGATTAGTGCTCTATCTCATGTGTGTGTGGCAAAAATTTATTCCCAGAATGTAGGCTCTCTGTTTACTACATTGTTTCTTTTGCTGAAAAGAAGCTTTTTAGTTTGAAACCATCCCATTTATTGAGTCTTGATTTTACTTCTTGCGCTATAGAAGTCTTGTTGAGGATGTAAGTTTCTAGTCCAACATGATGAAGATCTGGGCCTTCTTTTTCTTCTATTAGGTGCAGGATCTTTGGTCTAATTCCTAGGTCCTCAATCCACTTTGGGTTGAGTTTTGTGCATGGTGAGAGATAGGGGTTTAGTTTCATTTTGCTGCATATGGATTTCCAGATTTCGCAGCACCACTTGTTGAAGAGGCTATCTTTTCTCCAATGTATGTGTTTGGCACCTTTGTCTAGTATAAGATAACTGTATTTATGTAGGTTTTTCTCTGTGTCTTCTATTCTGTACCATTGGTCTACATATCTATCTTGGTGCCAGTACCATGCCATTTTTGTTACTATAGCTTTGTAGTATCATTTAAGGTCTGGTATTGTGATGCCTCCTGCTTCACTCTTCTTGCTAAGGAGTGCTTTGGCTATTCTGGGTCTCTTATTCTTCCAAATGAATTCCATGATTGCCTTTTCTATTTCTATAAGGAATGACATTGGGATTTTAATTGGAATAGCAATGGATCAATATAGCACTTTGGGCAGTTTGGCCATTTTGACAATATTGATTTTGCCTATCCAAGAGCATGGGAGATTTTTCCATCTTCTAAGGTCTTCTTCAATTTCTTTCTTTAGTGTCCTGTAGTTTTCATTGCAGAGGTCTTTCACCTCTCTTGTTAGATTGATTCCCAAGTGTTTTATTTATTTTTTTGAGGCTATTGTGAATGGGGTAGTTTTCCTAATTTCTCTTTCAGAGGATTCATCACTGATATATAGAAATGCAATTGATTTATGGGTGTTGATTTTATATCCTGCTACTTTGCTGAATTTATTTATTAATTCTAGAAGTTTTCTGGGGGAATTATTTGGGTCCTCTAAGTATAGAATCATGTTGTTGGCAAATAATGATAGTTTGAGTTCTTCTTTTCCTATTCATATCCCTCTAATTTCTTTTGTCTGTCTAATTGCCCTGGCTAGTGTTTCAAGGGCTGTGTTGAATAGCAGTAGTGAAAGAGGGCACCCCTATCTTGTTCTTTTTTTAGAGGGATTGCTGTCAATTTTTCTCCATTTAAGATGATGTTAGCCTTGGGTTTAGCATAGATAGCTTTTACAAAGTTGAGGTATGTTCCTACTATCCCTAGTTTTTCTAGTGTTTTGAGCATAAAAGGGTGCTGCATTTTGTCAAATGCTTTCTCTGCATCAATTGATAAAATCATATGATTCTTATCTTTATGTTTATCAATGTAATGGATCACATTAATTGATTTCTATATGTTGAACCAACCTTGCATCCCTGAAATGAACCCCACTTGATCATGGTGCACTATTTTTTTAATGTTTTTGTATGTGATTTGCCAAAATTTTGAGAATTTTTGCATCTATGTTCATCAGGGATATTGGTCTGGAATTTTCTTTCTTTGATGTGTCTTTGTCTGGTTTTGGAATCAGGGTGATACTTGCCTCATAGAATGAGTTTGGAAGGGTTCCCTCCTTTTCTATTTCATGAAATAGTTTGAGGAGAATTGGTATTAGTTCTTCTTTGAAAGTCTTGTAGAATTCAGCTGAGAATCCATCTGCTCCTGTGCTTTCCTTGGTTGGTAGGTTTTTGATGGCATCTTCTATTTCCTTGCTTGAAACTTATCTGTTTAAGTTGTGTATGTCTTCCTGGTTCAGTTTGGTTAGGTCAGATGCCTCTAGAAATTTGTTGGTGTCTTTGGGGTTTTCTATTTTACTGGAGTATACATTTTCAATAGTTTCTAACTATCCTCTGTATTTCAGTAGTGTCTGTCATGATATTTCCTTTTCTGCCTTCATGGTGTCCCAGAGATTTTGATATGTTGTATTGGAGTTTTCATTTACCTTTAAGACTTTTTTTTTTTTGGTACTGGAGATTGAACTCAGGGGCACTCAACCACTGAGCCACATCCCTAGCCCTATTTTGTGTTTTATGTAGAGACAGGGTCTCACTGAGTTGCTTAGTGCCTTGCCGTTGCTGAGTCTGGCTTTGAACTCATGATTCTCCTGTCTCAGCCTCCCTAAGTGCTGGGATTACAGGCTTGCGCCACCATGCCCGGCTTACCTCTAAGAATTTTTTTCTCTTCTCTAATATCTTCTGTTATCCATGCATCATTCAATAGCATATTTTTTTTAGTCTCCAGGTATTGGAGTAGTTTCTGTTTTTTTAATCTGTTGTTGTTTTCTAATATCATTCCATTATGGTCAGATGGAATGCAGGATAGTATTTCTATTTTTTTGTATTTGCCAAGGCTTGCTTTGTAGCATAACATATGATCTATTTTGGACAAGGATCCATGTGCTGCTGAGAAAAAGGTGTATTTGCTTGTTGATGGATAGAATACTCTATATATGTCTAAGTCTAAATTATTGATTGTTTTATTGAGTTCTATGGTTTCTTTGTTTGGAAGATCTATCCAGTGTGGAGAGAGCTCTGTTAAAGTCACCAAATATTATTGTGTTGTGGTCTATTTGATTCTTGTAGTTGAGAAGGGTTAGTTTGATATACATAGATTCCCCATTGTTTGGGGCATAGATATTTATGATTGTTACATCTTCTTGATGTATGGTTCCCCTAAGAAGTATAAAATTTCCTTTTTTATCTCTTTTCACCAACTTTGGTTTGAATTCCACTTTATCTAACATGAGGTTGGAAACTCCTGCTTGTTTATATGGTCCATGTGAGTGATACATTTTTTCCCATCCTTTCACTGTCAGTCTGTGGATGGCCTTTCCTATGAGATGAGTCTCTTGAAGACAGCATATTGTTGGGTCATTTTATTTTTATCCAGTCTGACAGTCTATGTCTTTTGATTGATGCATTTATGCCATTCACATTCAGGGTTATTATTGAAATATGATTTGTAATCCCAGTCATTTTGGTTTATTTTTGGTTTTTACCTTGACTTGGTTTCTCCTTTGATTGACCTTTCCTTTAGTGTAGTTCCTGTCTTTGTATATTGTCATTGTTTGTTATCATTTCCTCTTCATAGAGTATTTTACTGAGAATGCTGTGTAGTGCAGGCATTATCACTGTAAATTTTTTTTTAACTTTTGTTTATCATGGAAGGTTTTTATTTCATCATCAAATCTAAAGCTTAATTTTGCTGGATATAAAATTCTTGGTTGGCATCCATTTTCTTTCAAAGCTTGGTATATGTTGTTCCATGATCTCCTGGCTTTTAGCATCTGGGGTGAAAAGTCTGCTGTGATCTGAATTGATCTCCCCCTATATATAATCTGATTCTTCTCTCTTGTGGCCTTTAAAATTCTATCCTTATTCTGTATGCTGGGCATATTCATTATAATGTGACTTGGTGTAGATCTGTTGTAATTTTGTACATTGGGTGTCCTGTAAGCCTTTTGTATTTGATTTTCCAATTCATTTTTCCATGTTTGGGAAATTTTCTGATATTATTTCATTGAAGAGATTGTGCATTCCTTTGGTTTGAAATTCTGTTCCTTCTTCTATGCCGATAAATCTTAAATTTGGTGTTTTGATGCTATCTTATAATTCTTATATGTTCTGTTAATGGTTTCTTACCATCTTCACTGTATGATCAACTTTACTTTCAAGATTATATATTTTGTCTTCATTATCCAAGGTTCTGTCTTCCAAGTGATCTAGTCTGCTGGTGATGCTTTCTATCAAGCTTTTCATTTGGTTTATTGTTTCCTTCATTTCAAGAATTTCTGATTGATTGTGGTTTTTCCCACAATCTCTAGCTCTTTCTTAAAGTAATCTTTTGTTACCTGTATTTGCTCCCTTATCTTTTTGTTGGTGTAATCAATGGTTGTCTTTATTTGCTCTCTTATTTCTTTGTTGGAGTGATCAATTTTTGCCTGTATTTGCTCACTTAAGTCATTCTTCACTTCACAGATACATTCTGAATTCTTTCTCTGACATTTCATCAACTGTGCTGTCAATGGATTCTATTATTGTAGCATCTTGGTTTATTTGGGGCACTTTCTTCCTTGTTTTTTCATGTTGATTATGTATCTTCCTTTCTTGCAATGCTGATCTGAGGTATTGTGGTTTCTATCCTATAATCTTGTAGTGACACTACAGATTATCTGTATCTCACCTTGGAATTCACTTCCAGTCCCCAGCAGGTGTCCCCAGATGAGCACTACTGACTCTAAAGACAGTGGCGGTGGTAGTGGAGGTAACTCACGATGGCAGTGGGAGTGGCCCAAAATGGATGCAAATACTTTCAGAGATGGGGCTAAAAGGGTGGGACTTAAAGTGGCTTTGGGCTGATTGATCAGAGATGCAGTGCTTTGGCTGGCCATTGCCTCCAGGCCCTGTCTGTTGACCCAAGGTAGAGGCTAATACACGGGAAGAACTATGGGGATGGCTGCAGTGTACAAGATGGATGCAGGAAGGAAGCAACAGCATGGATCCCCACTCTGTGCAGGGGCAGCCCTGGGCCTGGGCTCTCACACAGACCTGTGAGGGCAGTCCTAGGCCTGATCTTGGCCTGGACTCCCTCAGGGATTCCAGGTGGTGGGTCTGGCCCTGGGGCCTTGACTCCTGCATATCGGCAGGAGCTCTGGCTCTGAACTGGGGGCGGTACTGGGCCTCAGCCACAGGGGTCTCCTGAGGCAGTCCTTTGCCTGGGTCTGGGTTCCCCTGTGGATCAGCAGATTGGTGCATAGCAATCTCAGGCCTGACCTTGACTGGGCTCCTGTGGAGGTCCATGAAGGTGGTACTTGGCTTTGGCCTGTGCTCCTGCCAGTTGGCAGGGCCTCTGGCACAGAACTGTGGGCACTCCCAGGCCCATCTAAATTTTTTATAACTGTTATTTATTACTAAAAAAATGATACATTTTAGCATCAAAGTGGCTTTTTGGTGTCTCAGTTAATATTTTTTTACTTGAATTTCACCAGATCTGATAGTAAATAGTGACCACTACTTTCTTTTTATTTACATTTTCTTGGTATTTGTGCACAACATTTGTTTTCAATTTTTCTAATTGGCTTTGTTTCAGGTATGACTTATATTTAGATTAAAGTTGTGTTTTGCTTTGTGTCCCACTCTGAAATCTTTTTTAATTGATGTGCTAAATCCATTTACTTTCATTATTACCGATTAATTCAATCTGAATTTTATCTCAATACTTTATGTTTTTGTTTTTCTAAGTTCTTTAAAAATAATTGACTATGTTGTCTGTTTAATTTTCTTTGTTTTTGTTTATAGTTCTTTTGATATTTAGGAAGATTTGTACTTTTAGTGTAGCCATATTTTTACAATTTGACACACTTAAAGCTCCTTTCCTTAGATGTTATATATTAGTTCCTATCACTTCATTTCAGCCAGTATTGTCTTTCTTAGTGTCTGTGGTCATAATTTACACACCTGTGTTGATTTTGTCAGCTACAAACCTCTCTGACACCAATTTCTAAAGATGAGGCCATCGCCAAACTTCCTTACCTGTAACTTTCTTTTGATTCTTAATTTTTCTTATTTTTCTGTTTCTACATTGTTAGGGCCTAGTATTTCTATATTACATTCTTTATATCTATGACATGTTTTATTCTTAGTTCTATAGTAAAATGTATATTACCACTAATATTTTTTCTATAGTTTAATCAGTCATCTGTTGGTGAAATGAAACTCATCCTCCTGTATTTTTCTCAAGAAGAACTCACTAGAAAACTATTTCCCAAGTTTTTACATATTAAAACCTAATGCTCTGTAGACTTCATAGGGAGAGAGGGAGGGAAGTTTGGAGGGTACAAAATACTTTGTTCACATTTTCTTAAACTTCTTTTTTAAAAAATGTTGTTTTAGTTGTTGATGGATCTTTATTTTATTTATTTATATGTGATGCTGAGGATTGAACCCAGTGCCTCACACATGCCAAGCAAGAGCTCTACCACTGAACCACAATCCCAGCCCCTTAAACTTCTTATAATCTTGCTCTACTCTCTGTTGGAATTGTTATCAACAAATCTGAGGTGAACCTGATTTTTCCCCCGTCTAATTTATTTATTTTTATTTTTTTAATTTTTAATTTTTATTTTTAGTTATACATGTCAGTGGAATGCATTTTGGCAGAATATACATACATAGAGTATGTGATATATATACACAAAGAATGTGGTATATATACACAATGGAATATTACTCGACCATAAAAAGGAATGAAATAATGGCATTTGCTGGTAAATGGATGGAACTGGAGAATATCATGCTAAGTGAAATAAGCTGATCCCAAAAAGACAAAGGCTGAAAGTTCTCTCTAATTTGTGGATGCTAACCCACAACAAGGGAGGGTGGGGAGAGGAAGATTAGAATTCTATTGGATTAGATGAAGGGAAATGAAGGGAAGGGAGTGGGGAACAGAATAGGAAGACAGTAGAACTAATTGGTGGTAACTGACCAGGGTAACTCCACATCATGTATGACCGACCACAAGAGTGGAACCTAAATAGAATAAATTATTCCCCTTTTTATTTAACTTAGTCTTCCTGCTTGGTTGTCCCAAGGAATATTTCTTTACCTTTTGAAGTACAATAGAACATGTCTTCATGTCTACTCAAGTTCTGGGTCAATTTTTCAACATGAAAATTTGTGACTTGCTTGTTTCAGAAATAAAAAGTTTACAATCTTTGCAAGATGTCCACGTGTAAATAATTGTTCAATTTCATTGTTTCTGTGTTCTTTTGATGACTTTTTACTATTTCTGTTTATCCCTCAACGTTTTTTGAAAAAGAAAAAAGAAAAAGGTATGGTTTTTGCTTTTTAATGTGAGTGCTTCTCTTTTAGGCAATTTATTTGCTGCACATTCTAAGATCTACCACTACTTAGTTCCCCAATTCTTGCTTAAATTTTAATATTTTTTCTTTAAAAATTATTATTGTAACTATACAAATTTATGGGACACTGTAGGATAATATAATGTTAATTACCTGTATTCATCAGTATATATGTATTAAAATATCACATTGTATTGAAATATCATGTATTTAAATATCACATTGTGCAATTGTTACATGTTAATCAAAATATTGTTAAAATGTTTAAGGGTATGGAAGTGTTAACTACCTTCTGACAATTCTTTGGGTTTCCTCTTGTGTGGCTTCTTTTCAATCTTATCTGCATTTTGAGATCCTACACACTATGGAGTGTTTTCATACAGGTCTCTTAGTTTTACTAAAAATACACTTTTATTGTTCTTATCCTCCTCCTCCTTCTCCTCTTCCTTTTCCTCTGCATGATTTCAAGAGTAGAAGAAAAATGTCAACTATGATGTCATTTTCATGTGGCAAGTTCACATTAACCTATAAAATAAGTATGTACATACAATAATCTTCAAAAATGTCAAATATGGTTTTACTTTTATGTTTGAAACTTCAAGACATACTTGTTAATAATTGTCGCTTATGCTGTGACCTCTAACACCACTTGTCTCTTTTTAATTCAATCTTCCCCCTTTCCTCAGTAGAAATGGATGTAGAAGCACCACGTTGCTTGGTCCTGAACAGTCATTTCCATCCTCCTTTGGTTTTTGTGTGCCCCTTAGTAAGCAGTTTGCTAAATCTAGATCGACCTCTCTCTCTCTTTCTTTCTCTCTCTCTCTCTCTCTCTCTCTCTCTCTCTGATTGTGGCAGTAGATGAGAACTCTGATCTTCCCAGTAGTTGTTACAATTTAAATCACAATAAAGAAAATTTGTAACTCATGTGTGATTTCAATTTGCTGGGCTCTTTTGAAACTTGTTTTTGTTGAAGAATAATGAACATTTTTCCTCTTCATTTTCAATACATTACTTGCCACAAATATGAGTCATCACTATAGCCCTGAGGATGGACTGTAATGAAGGAGCTGTGGTGTGTACCTCTGCACCTTACCTCGACCTTCAACTCCCAGGAACTGCCCTCTGTCACCGTCCTTCTTCCTTAGACAACCCATCCCTGCATTCCATCACCATGCAGGTGATGGTGAAAATCCAAATACTGGGAAAAAACAGAATCCTGACTTTCCTGTGAAACAAGACATGTGACCTTAGGCAAGTTACATGACTTCTCTGATCATTAAAAATATCAAATTTACAGGGTGCCTGGACCCAGAGCCCACCCAACCACGCGAGACTGCTAGCAGTTGCTACTGTGGATGGACTGTCTCCTGAGCGGACCCCTGGCTATTGTTCTTTGTAGACTGCCTTCTAACATGGTGGAACTTCCTATACACCAGGGGGTGCAGGTGAATACCTGGGAGCAAACTTTGGCCACGGCGCAGCACACGGTGGAACAGCGACTTCACCAGCTGCTCAGGGTTTCACCCTGCTATGGGACCAGCACCCAGGACACCAGCGGGGAAAGTCCAGCAAACAACTGAAAATGCCACCTAATGGAGGTGAAAGGAACCATACATGTTTATTTACATTGAGACTTTTTATTTTTTTATGCTTATTTTTAATTCTATCCTTTATCTTTTTCTCCTAATAGTTCTGTTGTTTAATCTTTTTGTTTTATTTCTCTGCTTTCTTCTTCTTTCCCTTCTTTCTTTTTCCTTCCCTCTTTATCTTCTTGCTCTTCTCCTACCCTCTAATCCCCAACAGTTGTGACATCAAATATCTGCTATACAGCAGAATATGGTAGATTGGGATTTCTGAACTGTATACTAGAGTGGTATTATATAGTCTTATAAATTCCAAATGCATATGTTTTATTTGTCTTGCTATCGTCTCTCCTTGCCATATTCTTTTCTTCCTCCTTACTGGTCTTCCCCAACTCTATGTCGCTCTTTCAAGTAACAGTCAACTCCTCTTGGATTCCTTTCTTATGCTCTCTAAGATTTAATAACCACATCCTCACTTCCTACTAACCCAACATTCTGTCCTACACCCCACCCTCAAGTTTCCCTAGCCCACCAAAAGATACTATAAACCCTTGTGCAAATTTATTGGTTACATAATAGATTGTAAAGGAACATAATTGTTGTATATCATGACTAAACTGTAAATGTATTTGGGAGCTGTTAGGAGCTACTTGGTTTGAAACTATATATTCCTTCTATTGAGATCAATCAATATCAATCTCCCCTTTAAAGGAGAGGTAATGAAACCCTGCAGGGAAACTATATCCATATAAGAATAAAAACTGTAAAAACTCGGATCAGCAGAGCTAGAAGGAAAGACACACAAACATCATGAGAAAACAAGGGAAGAAAGTGATTCAAACAAACCAAGATACTACACTATTAGAATCCATGGTCTGTACAGCAGGAGGAATGAAAGAACAGGAATTCAGGATGTACATAATTAAAATGTTCAGTGACTTAAAGAATGATATAAGAGAGCAAGCCCAGTCAGCAAAAGATCATTTCGATAAAGAGATACAAAGACAAATACAGGAAGTAAAAGATCACTTTGATAAGAAGATAGAGATTCTGAAAAGGAACCAAACAGAAATCCTTGAAATGAAAGAAACAATAAACCAAATCAAAAACTCAATAGAAAGCATCACCAACAGATTAGACCACTTGGAAGACAGAACCTCAGATACTGAAGACAAAATATTTAACCTGGAGAATAGAGTTGACCACACAGTGAAGATGGTAAGAAGCCATGAACAGAATATCCAAGAGCTTTGGGATAACATTAAAAGACCAAACTTGAGAATTATTGGGATAGAAGAAGGCATGGAACTCCAAACCAAAGGAATGAGCAACCTATTCAATGAAATAATATCAGAAATCTTTCCAAATATGAAGAATGAATTGGATAATCAAATTCAAGAGGCATACAGGACACCAAATGTTCAAAATCACAACAGACCTACACCAAGGCACATCATAATGAAAATGCCTAACATTCAGAATAAGAAGAGAATCTTAAAAGCCACAAGAGGAAGGAATCAGATTACATAGAGGGGGAAGCCCATTAGGATCACTGCAGACTTTTCAACCCAGACCCTGAGAGCAAGAAGATCATGGCAAAGCATATACCAAGTGCTAAAAGACAGCGGATGCCAACCAAGAATCTTATATCCAGCAAAATTAAGTTTTAGATTT